>JAOTRR010000028.1:18913011-18930494 GCA_028570945.1 Gogo arcuatus | reverse complement strand
AAACATAGCTAATGTAGAAATACGATGACTCCATATCACAATCCACATTCATGGGTACCAGTAATTCTCTGAGATACACATGAAGGCACATAATTTTACTAGTTTTGGAAATATATTCAGTCATATAAAGTGGTTGCAGATTTCAATATTATAGTCGACTTTTGTTCTTGGTGGAGGTCTGTGTTCTCTGAGTGACTAGCTGACTTGTTTCCATGATAACTGCTTGTATTTTGTTGAGCAAACTTGGCATTATTGATTAATAACTTCAGTAATAAAAGAATTGTCATCCACAGTGAAGAAAAGGCTAAGCTGCTACGAGACATCATGGCAAAAATAGATAGCAAGAATGAGACTTTAGAGTGAGTAACTTTATTTATATTTTTAAAAAAAAAGAAAGAAAGAAAGTGTTATCGTAACTAGTCTTGTTTCTTCAGACAATTCATGGATTCTCTGAATCTGGACCCAGACTCTGTGGACAACATGGACATGTACAACAGCATTCCCTCTGTACTCATGGAGAAGTGTGCTGCTTTGAGTGTGAGACCGGACACAGTAAAGAGTCTCATACAGTCCATGCAGGGTTGGTGTGGGTTGTTTTTTTTGGGGTTTTTTTAACGAATAAAAGTTGGGCAAGGACTAAATCCATAAAAGTCAACACTGTTGTTTTTTATTAAAAAAATAAGTGTCCTCGAAATACATCATGCTCATTTGCATCTCCGTTCATCTCAGTACTATCGGGTGTGTTCACGGATGTGGAGGCCTCCCTGAGGGAGATTCGGTCAGTGTTAGACGACGATGAAGCAGGTGACCGGAAGCTGGAGGAGGTAGCAGGGAAGCAGAGTGTCCCAACACAACCTGCGACCATAGCTGAGCTCCGCAGGGACCTTGAGAAATACTTGGAGGCCCATGAGAAAGCAAGCTTCACCAACACAGAGCTTCACCGGGCCATGAATCTGCACATTAGCAACTTGCGACTGCTTGGTGGACCACTGGACACTCTGAGAGAGGCCCTGCCCAGACCACAGCTTTCTGAAGGTACATGTGTAAAGAAATATCTCCCCACTGCAGAAGGGTGCCCTATAAATAAACTTGTAATCCAAATAAGTTGTGCCACCAAGTGAAAAACTTTAACTCGTTGGCAATTTTTCCAGATGAAGTAGCAGGTCTCCAGTGCATGAAAAGGATTCTGGGTAAAGTACAGGAGATGAAAGACCAGCGCAGTTCTCTTGAGAAGCAGCTGAGGGAGCTGATCCAGCAGGATGACATCACTGCTGCTTTAGTTACCACCGAGAGGGCTGATATGAAGGTACTAGATTAGAATTTGTCTTACTTACCATGTGATGATGTTGTGATTTCTTAATGATTTAAAGACTAGTATACCAGATATTTTGTGGGTTATTCTGCTAAGTGCCATTAATGTAATGTAACATAATGGGTTATTCTAATCTTATGTCTTCTCAGAGGTTATTTGAGGAGCAGCTAAAGAAGTATGAACAGGTAAAGGTGTACATCGATCAAAATCTAGCTGCTCAAGAGAACATCCTGAAGGCACTGACAGATGCGAATGTCCAGTATGCAACAGTACGCAAGAGCCTGGCTGAGACAGAATATAAGTGAGTCAAGAGAGACAGGTTTTTGTTCTGAATGAACTTCTGTAGAAACTCTTGCATTAGACTCATGTTTTGTGTTTACTCTGCAGGTGGAACAGTACAGTGCAAATGCTTGTTGCTTCTTATGAAGCTTATGAAGACCTGATGAAAAAATCCCAGGAGGGAAAAGAGTTTTATGAAGACTTGGAGGCTAAGGCTTCTCGTCTGTTAGAAAGGGCTAAGACCATCTGCAAGACCAGGGATGAAGAGAGACAAACCATTTTGGAAAAGTAAGAGGCAGTGTAGCATGTTTAAATGTAAACGATCTCTTCACATTAACTATTCCTTTGTCATTCACCACACTGCCACAGTCTTATTTACAAAGGGCAGGCTTGGGTTTAATAAGTTGTTCCTATTAGTTTGTGATAAGTTTAAATAACCTTAAATGCTCAGTAACCTTCATTGTTTTCCAACTTCTTGCAACAGAGAGCTCCAAAAAAAGGTTCCTCAAAGACCCACAGCCCCAAAGCCAGCCCAAAAGAAAGTCCCAAATATGGATTCCTCTGGCATAGAGGACCCTGAAATAGCAAAGCTGAATGCTGCCATTTTAGCTTTAGGTGGAGACTTACCAGAAGATCTTCGTAGTTTACCTCCTGAGCTTGCTCTTCCCATGATACCAGAGGCTTTTCATCCAGGGGCAGCTGCTCTCTATGCATCACCCCGATTTCCTCTGAACCTACCACCTCCTGAACTTCTTGCACAAATCTCCCGTTTTACAACACTTCCCCCAACCCAGGGCTTCACCCACAGTTTGCCACCAGGCACCCTGCCCCAGCAACATCAGGTTCCTCAGATGCCCAACCCTCAAATCTCTCACCTTCCTTCAGTGCCTGGGTATTGTCCTCCATCGTTACAAACCCAGCCAGCTGTATCGTGCCCACCAGCTCCCATTCGCACATCCACCACCACTGTGGACAGTGTGCAAACGCCTATTTCCAGCTACACTCCAGCACCAGGACAGCCAGCTATGCCTGCACCCACCCCTGGACACCCTATGCCCACTCCTGCGGTGTATAATCCTTCTCCTCCAGTGGCTTCTCAGGCTCGGTATTTGCAGCAGCCTGGTGTTTCTGTCAGCCAGCCACCTCAGGGACTACAGGCTTCTCAACCACAGTCGCAGCCCCATCAACCGTTTCCCCCAGTTCGCAGTCAGGGCCAACCACAGCCGAGCCCACCACAGCCATTTTTCCAGCCAGTGCCAGCTCAGCAGCAGATACCTGCACCTGTAACTGGGCCTCAGCTCCCACAACAAACTCAGCCCCACTACCTACACCACATGGCACAACAAAGACCACCTGGACCACCTAATCTTCAGCAACGGCCATTTAATATTCACTCTACACCATCTGCATTGCCCCAGCCCCAGCAGGTGTACCCTCCCATTTCATTTGTTCCTGGGTGCCAACCTGTGAATGCCATTGCTCCAAATCAGCTGCCCCATCATTCCATGCAACCACAAATGCCCCCGTCCTCCCAGCCGATGCCTCAAGTTTCTATGCCACATTTACCAAATGTAAAACAACAAATGCCCCCTTGTTCCCAGCCCTATATGCCCCCAGTCAATCAGCAAGTACATGCTATACCCCCTCCACAAACACCCCTTTCCTCACAGCAAGTACCACCTTCAGGCCATGGGCAAATGCCTCCTACTGCACAACAAATACCTCCACTGTCTCAGCCACAAATACCATCATCCTCCTCCCAAATGTCTCCTCCCACTCACCTGCAAATGCCTTCAGCTTCCCAACCAGTCTTGCATCCTTCCCGTCCACCAGTATCCGCTGTTTCTCAGTCTTTACCTCACCCATCTCATCCACCAGTGCCCAGTGTTTCCCAACCATTACCACATCCCTCCCATCAACAAATTCATTCTCCCTACCAGCCAGCATTTCCAGCAACCACACCAAGGGTTCCGGTCCCTGTCCAGCCTCAGTTACCTCCAGCCTCTCTGTCAGCACAGTTCCCAGTGCATGCCAATACTCTCCCTTCACAGCCCCATGGCAATCTTCCCTCACAACTCCCTCCTGGACCTCGTCCTTCAGTGCCCCCACAGATGACTCAGCAACCTATCAACTTGCCTCAGCACCATCTCCCTCCTCACTCTACACCTGTGGGTTATCCTGGTGGTATTCCTATAGTTCCCCACCAGTCCACAGTTCCTCAGCAGCCCCAGGTTCTGCCTCCACAGGTACCACCAGTGGCACCAGCATCTTACCCTGGGCCACATGCTGGGATAATTCCTCCTGGACCAATCCAGCATTCTGGGCCAGTTATTACACCTGGACTCCAGTCACTTCCTCAGGGTATGATCCCACCATCTTCAGCTGCACCAGGGGCTACACCAAGCAGTGTCCTGCCTGCCCCATCGCCTTCTCCATCACCAGTGCCTTCTTCACTAGGTATCATGCCCCAGAGGCCATCTCCTGCTCTAACACCTGTTGCAGGAGCAGCAATACCACAGACTGCGACAACACCCCTTCCCTCATCTGGCCCCTTGCCATCATCCAGCTCACTGTTTCAGCACCAGAATTCCAGTACAGATGATCTTCTCTCTTCAAGCCCTGAAAGTCAGCATGGTGGTAGCAAAGACACCGCCAATGTCTTATTACCCACCAAGGCTGATCCTCAAGATGAACAGCATCGTAAGAAATCAGAGGGAGTGAAAATTATTCAAGGTGATCCATACCAGGCTCCAGAGAGGATCTCGCAGCTTTGTGCAGAACTCGAAAGGTTTCGGTCAACTGTCCAGTCTTTGGAACGTCCCTCAGGAGAAGGAGGTTTATCAGAACTTGATGCTCGATGGAAGGAGCTGCAAGATCAGCAAGAGAAGGATTCTCGTCAGCTCTCTATTGCCATAGCCCGATGTTACACCATGAAAAACCGCCACCAGGACGTCATGCCTTACGACTGTAATCGAGTTGTTTTGCACTCTGGCAAAGATGACTATATCAATGCCAGCTTTATAGAGGATCTTTCACCATATTGTCCCCGTCTTATTGCAACACAGGCTCCCCTTACTGGAACTGCTGCTGATTTCTGGCTCATGGTCTACGAACAGAAAGTGTCTCTAATTGTAATGTTGGTGTCTGAGCAAGAACTTGAGAAGGTAAGGCCCACACACTCATTATGAGGCTTTGTCAGACCACTCTTAATTTTTGAGCCATAAGCAATTTTTTTCATTTCTTTTACAGCAAAAAGTCTTGCGCTACTTTCCATCTGAAAGAGGACAGCAGATCACTCAAGGCTCAATCACACTCTGCCTGACTACCCAGAAAAACACAGCTACTCACGTGGAGCGCATGATTGGACTGCAGTATCGAGATCAGAGCCTGAAGCGCACTGTCATCCACCTACAATTCACCTCATGGCCTGAACTGTAAGGATCCAACACACAAAAAGACTCAGGGTTATCCTTAATCAAAGGGATTAGTGAAGCACAATATAAACAAAGCTTTTTCTTTCTTTTCTCTAAACAGCGGCTTGCCAGAGAGTAAAAGTAACCTCATCCGGTTCATTCAGGAAGTTCACGGACATTACCTTCTCCAGCGGCCTTTACACACACCTGTTGTGGTGCACTGCAGGTAAACTATTCAAGTGTACAACCCACACCATTTTTGGTAGTCAAAAATTCAACACATTTACCTCAGGTGCTTGTAATTTTCAGCTCTGGTGTTGGCCGAACCGGAGCCTTCTGCCTGTTGTATGCTGCACTACAAGAGTTGGAGGCTGGGAATGGTATACCTGACCTATCCCAGCTGGTGAGGAAGATGAGACAACAGAGGAAGAACATGCTACAGGAGAAGGTGTTTTTGTTTTGTTTTTTTCTTGTGGGTGTAACATCCACAAACATACATTTAAGACTATTTTTTGAATTTGATTCTAATTCTGTTTCTCTACTGACAGTGTATGTGTTTTAGACTGGGGCTAATCTAAATTTTGTGTGAAATCGGACAAACCTAGGTTTCTGGGTAAAAGAGCTGATATTGTCTTGCTATGTTTTATACAGTTGCACCTAAAATTCTGCCACGAGGCAGTCCTTAAACATGCAGAGCAGGTGCTTCAGCGCCGTGGCATCATTACCACCCCGAGCCAAAAGTCCACAAACAGCGCAGCAGTTAAGGTGAAACACTTTTAGCCTGTTGGTGTCTAAATTTGTAGTGTGCATTAACATGTCAGACTCAGCAGTACATTTGTACAAAGATATACCTTAGGATTGATGAACTCTGATTGAACAATAAACCCTGATGTGTTTGTATAGCAGTACTCGCACCCAGAGGCTCAGGATATCGTTCTTGGAGGCGATATGCCCATTAGCTCCATCCAGGCTACGGTTGCTAGGCTAAGCATCCGCCCACCCAGCACTGAGTCTGACCAGGACCCAAATCAGGACCTTCAATCAATGCCCTCTGTTGCTGCAGGATTAGAACCTGAGTTGTCACTAATCCAAGACCTCCAGGCTTCTTCTCCAACAGATACTGTTCCTGCCTCACTGAGTCCCCCACTTTCCTGCCCCGCTTCTCCAGGTAAGATGAGGTCCCCTTCACCTCCGAACCACCAGGGTAATGGGTTCGAGGGATCCACAACCATGCCAGTCTCCAACAATCATGGTGCACCTGAAGCAGCTCCTCCAGCACCTTCATCCCTGGACCTTCTGGCTTCGCTAACACCTGAAGCTTTTACACTCGACAGTGGTTACCGTGGCAAACCACGAATCAGCAAGCAAAGTTTCTTCCAGGTTCAGGAAGGCCAGGGTCTGCAGGGTCCTCCAAATGGAGATGACCCACTCAGCACCCTGGATCCCCTCTGGACTCTCAACAAGTCCTGACTTCCTGGAATCCATTTTGATGAGGGCACTTCTGTTTATGCCTCAGTGTACTATATTCCCAGATCACTACCATTTAGTGTTTTCGCTGCTTATCAGCTAGCTAACAGCCTTTATTAGTTTAATCCGTTGTATTGTAGCAGGGACATGCCCGGATTCCTGAATTCTTGTCCATGGCCTGTATCTCTGGGACCACCTCACTGTGTGGGTCCCTGTGTATCTCTTTCTGCACTTTTCTACTACTGACCTCCTTGTTCCTTAAAGCTGTTTCCCAGCATGCGCACTTCTTCTGAAGATGAGCCAGGCCTTGTAAATGGACATCTGCATCTCAACACCAAATATGTCTTTATTAACAATGGAGATAAGATATGGAAATCAAAAGGTGGACTCATTGAGCACTTTAATTCGAGAGCAAGGGACAGTAGATTTGTCTGAGTGGTGATTTGCTTAAATCTTAAACTGAAAAAATGGGATTTGAAAGAGGAACCCCAGTTCACTTTGGAATTCAGAGCAGTTTAAGTCTTCAAAGTGCATTTGACAAACGGTTACTACTTCTATTGCACAGATTCCCTTCGTTCCACTTTGCTGCTTGCATCGTGGCCTATTTGTTGTCAGCTATGACCAAGATGGAAAGAATCTGACAAAAAAGTGCTAATTTTATATTAGCATACAACTGAAAAATCCAGTGAGGACCAGTTCACAGAATCACATTTAAGTAATGCTAGCTGCCTACTACTAACATTATAAGCTAACTCCTATTGTTAGCTGTTTTTGGGGAGTATTTGCTAACTTTATGTATGGCTCAGTGATGCTGGTATGCTGTATACTCATTTTCCTTATAACACATTATAACCTTATAACTTATTTCTGATTCAGTACACCATAACTTGACATTCTGAGTTGATTTCTTCTGCCTTGTTAAATGTTGTAAATATATCTTAATTAAACATTGATCTCTTCAAATCATTCCTTACCTATGTTTGTACAGGTTTCAACTGTTAAACGTCAGTAATCCGTGTGACATGGCGAAGTGTTGATTCTCGTCATAGTAATGTGCGCTGATGAAATAAGGAAGGATAAGGTGTAGCTGCATCACACCACCAAGAACTGACAGGAGAATAAACATGACATTAAAACCTTTTTATTTGTATATTAGTACAAAGATCTTTTCCCATGATAAAAAATAGAACAGGGCATTAGTTACATCCTCCTTCCGGAAAGCTCTGCTTTATACGGTGCAATTTTCCAGCATTTGCGTGTCCAGTTCACAAAACAAGTCTCTGGGATTATTTCAAGATAGTGTGAATGGTAATTTGATTAAGGGTTCATGAAACTTCTAAGCATCCATTTCAGGAAACCCAGTTAGTGACTAGGAATGGAGAAAATATTTTCATGACACAATGCCCAGCTGATTTTATGCAAGTATACTTGTAATCATCTGGTGTGACACCACTGGGTTTAATGGGATTTAATCCATCTCTAGCAAGGTTCCTGAAGTTTCAGTGAAAAACATCCTGATCATTTCCAGATTTTTTTAAAACTATTTACATTGAGGTTCACATGGTTTAGAAGCTGAAAATAAGGGAAGGTCGAAGGACAACTGATTTAGAACTTTACTCATATCTTGGATCCAACTTGAACAGTATCTGTTTTTTCTCCTCAAAACATTTTCTAACTTCCAGATTTTCAGGACAAACCCTGTTTATGAAATGTGCAGTCGGGCAGAAGATTGTATCTTGCATATCATCACATTGCCCACCCTTAATTAACAGCATTATTTAATCAACATGCCTTTGGCACCAGAAAAGTGGATCAGTAATTTTTCCTCCACTAGTCCAGTGCCAAAGGAGACAGTGCAATGTTTTGTTTGGTTCCTCAAAAAAGCTCAAGCTTGGCACCAAGGTGGCCAGCTGTTTACAGATGATTGGTTGTGGGTCTTGTATCACACAAAAGAGACCAGAACAGTCTGATGTGTAGTTGGTGCTACTGTTTGCAATGAAAGACAAGTTGTAGAAATTTAAAACCTCTTTGTCTGTGACCCGCTTCATCAGTTATTTAGCTGCAGCTGATCTGAACCAAAGGACCAACATTTAATCACCATGCTGAACTTAACGAGTGTGGTGGTGTGATTGTAATGATGATGCAGTCACTTTTGTTCCTGACGTTAATGGAAAATGAACTGGAACCCCAAGTTTGGTACAGTTCCTGTTTTTGAATGTGCAGTGGGTGGGAACAAAACTATGATATTAGCCCTAATTTTTGATTGATAAACCCAAACTTGGAATGGAAGGTGCATTTCACAAACCGATAGAACTGAGTCTTTAAAATGACTTTTTTAAAGCTCAAACACTAAACACGCATTAAGGCTGCTTTCATACTTGGCGTTTTTATTTAACCACCAGCACACGGTTTACCTCTAAAGCAAGCAGAATTCAGCTGATTTTTCAAAAGAAAAAGATTTTTGGTCATAGCTTCCAAAATTGAAAAAAGTTCAACATTTCAGAGAAGTACAATGATCTCAAGTATGAAAGCAGCCTAACCCTGCTGAATGATACACACACTTCGAAACACGCTGTCTCTCATATCTTTAGAGCTCATCTCCTCCTCTAATAACCCCAGTATCTGTGCTACTATCATTCGCAACTCCTCCAAAAACACACAAAAAAAGAAAGATGGATAAACATAATTCACATTTCTCCCAACAAACTACACAGCTTTGGAAACTAAATGCACGCGCGCACACACACCTAAATCTATCCACACAGCAACACACCTTAATATTTACATTCGTATTGCTAATAATTGAGCATATGTGCTGTTTTGTGCGTTTCTACTCAGCGTATAAGAGTGTGAGTGCAGTGCATGTTAGAGAGTCAGGTTTAACTAGAAATCCATCAATGATTAAAATGACAACTTATAATTCTAACGTCAAAAATATTCGTTTAGAAAAAGCACTGATTACACGAAGCATTTTCTGGTCTTTAGACAAACGCCAGCTTTCATCTCTATACGTAAATTTTTTTTTTTTTTTAAGGACCACTTTCTCCTGGAGGCATTTGTGATCATCTGCTTTAACTCCAGAGTACATGTTCAGGTGGGGAAAAAAAGGTAAATAAATAAAGAACCAAAATAATTAAGGGAGGAAAAAATATAAAATATTTTAAAAATTCCACTTGTTCTGACGTACTGAAAAAAAGAAAACTGTAGCATCAGTTTTTAAGCCAGCCCGTGGCTCACAGTGCAGGAATTAACATCAAACTGCACAATATTTTAATTATATTAATATATTCATGTAAATCAGTGTCACAGTATTGAAAGCCTCAAATATACAAATGATTTGTTAACAAAATCATATATATCAGAGGCTCTAAATCGTGACTAGATACAAAAATGTCAGTTATCTGTTTTTGTCTTCGTTAAACAGTGGCGTTCATCATACGAGCAAACAAACAGTTTAACTTTAACCTCAAATCAGCACAGCGTCATGCTAACAGATTACTCATTTACCAGTCGCTGTTCTTCTGGTCCTGATAAGCAAATCATCTGTCTGGTCTCACCACTAAGCCTTCCTCCCTTGTGTCCTGAGAAGTGCACATGTGAGACCACAGAGCGAAGCAATAAGGATGAACATGACACAAGCATAGGCCTCGTTATAAACAAGTGTGTGCATCTAAAATATTTATCGTAATATATTATTACGAGTCTAAGCTGATCCAAGTTCGCATGGTTTATGACAGGACGGCATTTTATCTTTAGCGTAATAAACCTGGGCTGTGGCGAGACGGTCCGATTTGATCCTCCTGTAGACCGCAACAAAATTTTCAACACGTTCACAGCGAGGTTCTAACGCATGATTATGACAAACTCCACCTGAATGAAGCTGATGCACTATGAACAAATGTGTGAACTGATAATCAGTTAAATGACGTATTGTAGACAAGAGACTACTCTTTCTCTCCTGAGATAAAGTCAATTCATTTTAGACAATACTAAAGAAACCATAAACCACGTTGGGGCGGGTAAATCCTGTTAAGAGCCCGGGCTTTCAGGTCGTAGTAAGCGTTTAACGATCAGACGATTCAGATGCAGGCGTCGATTTTAAAGGCAACGACTGAAATGAATCAATGCAACAATCTTAAGCTGATTATTATCAGAAAAAGGACAAACAACTGGTGTGTTTAATAAAAAAAAAAAGTTAAATAGTCCTTCTCTACATCATCATCATTTGTGAATTAGCTCTAAAGTTGGTCACGTCGCCCAGAAGCTACTAAATCGAATCATACTGTATCATATCGAAGCAGATTCAGTGGCATCGTCAAAAATATCGGATCGTTGTGTTAGGAATCAGAATCATATCATATACATCATCACGCTGAAGCCTGAGGTTTACCCCCCTAATGCATAAGTTCAGTAGTCGGACTCGTTTTCCTCCCGTCCAACCAACTGGAGCAAGAAAAACTCACTTTTACGTTTAAAGAAAGCAGACCCTCACTGTCCAAATGAAAACTATTATATAATTAAAGCTTAAATTAGTTAGTGCTTTTCATACATTAAAGATCTGACAATAATATGAGAGTTTAGCATTTTCGTACAAACGGTTAGAATTTATCACTAATAAATAATGGATTTTTTTAAATATTAAAAAGTGACACGTCTCCCTCAACACACACTCAACACACCTTCTTTACAGATTCATCTGATTACAGTAAGCCTTACGAACAATTCTCTCTCTCACACACACACACACACACACACCAGCAGTTATTCTCCATGTAAACTTCTACATCCCCCCACACACACACACACACACTTTCTTCAGGCAGCAGTGTTCAGCATCCTGTTTGCCGCACAAGTAAAAATACATTGTGATTTGATTTTTTGAGTCTTTTTCTAGCAAAAAATATAAAAAAGCTCTTAAGGTCCAGTCTTCCATTAGAAAAAAAAACAGCAGGAACTCGCACACAGATTTCATGCCCACTTTTCACACTACTGGCATGTTCTTTAAAAAAAAAAAAAATCCCCCGAGCTTTTACACTTCTCTCTCTCTCTCTCTCTCTCTCTCACACACACACTTTCTGTCCAAACGATCAATTCCTGCTTTTCCTGAAAGAAACAGGAAGTAAAGAATTTGAGGCGAGAAGAAATAAAACCAGCGCGTCTATCCAGGCCAAACAGAGATGACGGTCTGTCACATCTCACACACACACTTCTAAACATGTGTGTGTTTAGTCCAGCTTCTCCAGTACAGAGGGCACGTAGACGAGGCTGAGCTCACTGCCAAAGTCACACACGATGGCGGCGTTTTCGAGCACGAGGAGCTGCCGTACATGCTGCCCCTCGCTGTTCTGACCCAGATATACCGTCTGCAGCAGGTCCCCGTAGTTCAGGTCCCAGAACGACACGCAGCCGTTACCTCCGGTCACTAATAAACTCTCGGAAATCACAGCCAGACTGGCACCACAGCCCACTTCCTGCGGGGGAAACATGAGAAAAACATAGCTGGGGTGCGAGTACACTCACGCTTCATCTCTCCCACACCCTCACATGCATAGTAATAATAATAATAATAAAAAGCAGATAAAGGAATAATTCAGCCAAAAACTGTACTTCCTGTTTACCACAAATGTAGTCGATGAGCCGAGACACGCTCAGCGACGGAGTTACTGTTACCACCCTGAAGCTGATTATTTTCATAACAACACGTTCTGGAGCGTTTTATTCCTCTGACACCACAGCAACTTCACAACGATTACAATTTTATCAATTAATTAAATAACGTCTTTTTCTGTCATGATAAGAAATTTCATGTTACCAAGAAATCACAAAGAAGTGTAAACTCCTCTGTCCTGAAAATGTCAGTTACAAAGCGCTGACACTGGAGACTCCTTCCAGAAATGTTACAGAAAATGTAAACGGTAAGCGCTGTACGAGGTGACTAGAGAAACGATAATGCGTTAGAGCGAGTGTGTTAATATAAATTTCTCAGAGCTGCTGCTATAGAAAACGAATCAACACCTTCTGACCAGTCAGAATCCAGAATTCAACAGCTTCGGCACGACTACATTTTGCGTAACAAGGATATTATGGATTTTTTTTTTTTTTTTTTTTGGCAAACTATGTTTGTTACCAGAAGGTTGAGAGTTCAGAATCCAGGTACAGCCATGATTTAGTTCTACACAAACAGAAAGCTAGGAGAGGACGGTTAGCATGATGTTATTTGAATAATGCTAAGCAGCTAGATCTCTACAGGTTGTCATTCGTTATTAGCAGGTTTAGCTTTTCTGGGTTAGAAATCAACAACTAAAGGCCTTTTCGTTTCTTTAAAACCTTCTTGCATAGCGACGTGCCGAAGCAGCAACAATATCGACAAGAGCAGGAGGGTGAACAGGAACTGATCTGTAAACACACAGAACAGCTGCACACATCACTGGAAGCAGCGTAGGTCCATCAGCAAACGTCACGTCAACGTTCAGGTTCAGTTCCAATCCGAGAGACCGGGCTCAGAAATGAGCTTCAAACACACTCGTTCCTCTTCAATGCACAGTAGTCGATTAGCCAAGACACATTTGGTGCCTGATGCTTGCTTCTTGCACTACGAGGACCTACGAAGCTAATACCGCTAACAAATAACGGAAGTCTGTACCCTCCAGTTTAGCACTTTGCAACTCATACCTCAAAAAAAAACAAAACAAACATTTGGCACAGAAACAGTTTCATAAAATAGAAAAATAAACTAAAAAGGTCCCCTGATGTCGCTGAGGAGTTTGGACTTTGCTAGGTGGTTGCCATGGTATGCCAGGCATTTGCTCAGATGTTGCTATGTGGTTTCTCTGTGGTTGATGTTATCCGGAATGAATTCTCGGTGGTTACTATAGTGATCCAGGTGAATGCTGGGATGTTGGTATGTGGTTGTTAATGTGTCCCAAATGGAACCTACATGGTTGCTATGGGTGTTGCTAGGTGGTTACTATAATCTTCAAGGCAAATGCTAGGGTGTTGCTATACTGATTATTTTTAAATTTAATATAAATCAGATAGCAATCGACAATTAAATATACAAATTAATTACAAACTAACAAATGTGATCTTCCACCCTTAGACTCGAAGCCACGCCCCTTACCCGAGTCTAAGGATAAAAGTGATGGAGCTATTACTGCTTCAGAAAGTCTGTTTTACTGCACCATGCTAAACTGGAGGCTATTGGCTTCAATTACTTGTTAGTTACATTAGCCTTAAAGCTCCAGTACGACATTAAAGCAGAACATTTTTAAAACTTGTACATTTTCTAAGTGAAAACTGTGTTAATTTGATTCACGGCAGCTTATTCACTCCGACTGGAACTGAACCGAGTTCTTTCAGGACTGCACTCTAATTATAGACAAAGATGTAAAATGTAAAAAAATCGCAGCTTTTTGTTTATTTTGGTTTGGTTTTTTTGGAGGGTTTTTTTTGGGCAGACCTGCTGTATGGAGTAGAGCTTGATCCCAGTGCTCCGGTCCCAGATGCAGATGAGATCATCCAACCCGCTGCTGATCACACAGGAAGTAGTGCAGACTAGCGATGTTACATCGCCGCGGTGACCGTAAACATGGCTCACACGACTTCCTGTGAGGACGTCCCATAGGCAGATGGCACCGTCTTGCCCCCCGCTGGCCAGGACCATTGTCTACAACACACACAATCAAAATTTCATTGTGTTTATAATATCCTTATGGCTGATCTGAGAACAGTGAAATAAAAATCAGGACAAGATTATATAACCAAAGTGTTATTATTATTATTATTATTATGCATACAGCATGAAATAAATGCAATACAGCCGTCACGTCTGCACACTTTGGGACATAATTAAACCTGTAGACAGTTTGGGAGGCCAAGGTCAAGCGGAGGTTAAGGTCATGCTCACCTGGTTTATGTAAATGGCAGTGATGCCACCTGAGTGACCCTGCAGGGTGAAGAGGCAGCAGGAATCCTCCAGGCGATACACCTGCAGAACAACAGCACCAAAGTTATACGTGTGTATGTGTCCAAGGACATGACTTTAGGAAGGACAGTCCCTAAAGAATAATATCCTGAGTTTTCATATTGAGATATTTTAAGAGCGTGTGTGTTAGGTTTGACGAATAGCTTTTAAAACTGCACTTGTGGTTTCAGTTATGCAAAACATTGAGGTATTTCAATGCATTTAAAGACATACAGTGACGAGGGACAATACATTATACAGGCGCAGAAGACAAAAGTGTGCTTGCAGGATGTCGGGAATGTGCAGATTGTGAAGAAGAATCCTGAACAACAGGACAGTGTTTACGATTACAGTAGCAGGTACAAATCTACATAATACAGGTAGGGTTATTTAGTACTAGTCATGCTAGCAAGCTAGAACGATAGAGTTCTGGCAGTGTGACAGACTGATACTGCCCCTAGTGACAGGCCACTTTTCCTACATCAACCCAAAATATTTGGGGAAACACGTACTAGGTGACTCCAAATGTGTGAAATTTATTTTGTCAACCCCAGCGTGTGTGTGAGAGTGTGTGTGTGAGTGTGAGAGAGAGAGAGAGAGAGAGAGAGAGAGATCTTTACTCTGACGGTGTGGTCCTGGCTGCCGGTGACGACTCGACCCGCTGCAGCTTTGAGCACAGTGATGGGTTTCTGGTGAGCGCACTGAACCGAGCGTGTTAGCTGGCAGCTGATTGCATCCTCGCTGCTGTAACAAGGTGACGGTGGCAGACTGCTACGACCCGGGGGCCCTGAAATTAAAACACACACACAGAGAATTAACAATCCAAGACATTTACTTATTATTATTACGACAAACATGTCTTGGTTAAATGACTACATTAATGGTTAAAGGGACGTGTGTGTGTGTGTGTGTGTCTCACCTCGGTGCTGCAGTAGCGGTTTGTTGATGTCCACGGTGAAAAAATCAAGAGAACCGTTCAGACGAGCTGCAACAATCCTGCAACACACACACACACACACACACACACACAAGCAAAGTGTCAAGATCAGAATACAGTGGTGTGTGTCAGGAGAGAGAGAGAGAGAGAGAGAGAGAGAGTGTGTGTGAGTGAGTGACTTATAAGCATACCTATTGTTAAGGAAAGCCAAGGCGGTGATTCCTGAGGACCCGTCTTCATTGCAGCACCGCAGCAGTCCTTCCACAGCATCCCACAACTGAAGGACGGACACACGCACACGCACACACACACACACACACACACAGACACACACGTTGTTTACATTTGACACGCTGTCTTCCTGTCTGTCTCCTCTTCTCTCTCTGATGAAGATTTTTCACCAATAAGAGAGAGAGAGAGAGAGACAGAATGATGATTTAATTTATTAATGATTTAAGTAATTTATTTTATTGTGACACATTAACATGACGTCAGTGGACACTCAGTTTTGTATAAATGATCATGTGACCATTTCAGCCAATAAAGCAGTGCGTATGATATGAAAGCGGCGCACCACAGGGCCGTGTGTGCGCGCGCGCGCATGTGTGCGTGTGACACCTCCAGTTTGCCGTTGCTCCTCCCTGCAGCAATCAGGTTTCCCCTGAGCTCCATGGACCACACTGAGCTCTCCCAGTCTCCCGATGGCACGCTCAGCCTCTCGATGGGCAGGGCCGGCGGAGTGGGAGGAGTCGGGGGAAGCGGCGTGGGCACTGTTGCCGGAGGCGACGTCACCTCGTGCTCTTTATACGCTTTCTCCACCAGGCCGCCGAAGTCAAAGCCGTAGTCTGAGGGCGTGTGTGACGGAGGCAGCTCGCTGAAATTGGTGTCTATTAGCGCCGTGAGGTCCGGCTGATCAACAAACAGGGTGGGGCGGGTTGGCCTCCGGCGCACTGCGTACTCGCTAACGGGTGTGGACATGGTGCAAGACTCCGCCCTGGGGGAGGAGTCGGGGTCGTAGTGATCCCAACCATCACGCTGATCCCAACATCCACTACTGCTGCTCCTCCTCAAACTACAGCGAGAGAGAGAAGAAAGAAGAAAAAAAAAAAGAGATGAGAGAGGCACAGAGAGAGAGAGAGAGAGAGAGAGAGAGAGAGAGAGAAAAACAGAAAAGGAAGAGAGAGGAGAAAGACGGGCAGAGAGAGAGAGAGAGAGAGAAGATTAGAGACAGAAGAGGAAAGACAGGGAGATGAGAGAGAGGAAAAGCGACAGACACAGAAAAGGAACAGTAAGACAGTGGAAGAGAGAGACAGACACATTGTGAACTGCAGTGTGTGTGTGCGTGTGTGTGCGTGCCTGTACCCGTTATTAGGTATGACTGTGAGACAGTCCCCAGTCTGTGCGTCCCAAACACGAATCTGTCCGGCTAAACAGCAGCTGGCCAGCAGCATACCATCACTCGCTAAACACTCGATATCCTACGGAGAGAGAGACGATTACAGTTAGCCTCGTTAGCAAAGCTACAACATTAGCAACATCAGCAGTGTTACCCTCAGGACACACAGACATCATGATCACTGACTCATGTCTAACTCTAACACACACAGTTGTTTGGGTTTTTTTTGGAAAATACGCTGGTTATGTTTGTGTAAACTCAAAAATAACATAAAAGACGAAACAGTTTAAGATGTTCGATGATATATTTGCTGGAGTTGATGTGTGTGTGTGTGTGTGTGTGTATATACCATGCTATGGCCTCTCAGCAGCAGTGGTGAGATCTCGCTGACGGGCGGCGAGTAGCCGTACTCGTCACAGGGCAGGTCTCCACGGCGACGGCGGCCATGTTGGACTCCATTCTGTCCGTAGTTACGAGGACAGAGAACACGATAGAGACAGAAGAGCAGGAGAACAAGGAGAACCCCAGCGAAGAGGCCCAGTGCAGCAACCCTGCGCGCGCGCGCACACACACACACACACACACACACACTGAGACCCCACACTCTCTTACAGCATCACTGATTCCACACACTACAATTTTTCTTTTTTAAGTTATAGAAGAGTGAGTGAGTGAGTGAGTGTGTGTGTGTGTGTGTGTGTGTGTGTGTGTGTGTG
>JAOTRR010000028.1:18886862-18902869 GCA_028570945.1 Gogo arcuatus | reverse complement strand
CCATCCTCATCTGGGTGATAACAGATAGCATGATTATAAATAACTCGCTTCTATATGTGTGTGCTGTAGAGTCAAAATGTGCAATTGTATAACCAGGAAATTCATTCCCAATTGTTGATTAATTTCCTATAACAGCAGCTCTGACAGTAGTGCAGCTCAAATCACAGGTTTATATTAATGCACTCGTTCTAATATATGTTATCGTTTCTATAGAAATAGCTCCTTCACAGGAACGTGTACACCGGATGCTTCGCTAATTGTTGATATGATGATGTGCTCTGTATGGAGGGGTTTAATGTTTATGGAAGGAGTCTCCAGTGTCAGTGCTTTGTGACAGTCAGAGGTAAGTTTTCTGATCTTTACTCGGACTCGCTCTTTACTCTGTCTCGCTCACCTCTGGACTCGCTCCCCTCTGGACTCGCTCTTTACTCGGACTCGCTCTTTACTCGGACTCGCTCCTTACTCGGACTCGCTCTTTACTCGGACTCGCTCCTTACTCGGACTCGCTCCCCTCTGGACTCGCTCTTTACTCGGACTCGCTCCTTACTCGGACTCGCTCTCCTCTGGACTCGCTCTTTACTCGGACTCGCTCCCCTCTGGACTCGCTCTCCTCTGGACTCGCTCCTTATTCGGACTCGCTCTTTACTCGGACTCGCTCTTTACCCGGACTCGCTCTCCTCTGGACTCGCTCTTTACTCGGACTCGCTCTCCTCTGTACTCGCTCTTTGCTCGGACTCGCTCTCCTCTGGACTCGCTCTTTACTTGGACTCGCTCTCCTTTGGACTCGCTCTCCAC
Source organism: Gogo arcuatus (assembly GCA_028570945.1). Classification (NCBI taxonomy): domain Eukaryota; kingdom Metazoa; phylum Chordata; class Actinopteri; order Siluriformes; family Anchariidae; genus Gogo; species Gogo arcuatus. Next base: position 18,902,074 of record JAOTRR010000028.1, on the reverse strand, counting down.
TCGGACCCTCTTTACTCGGACTCGCTCTCCTTTGGACTCGCTCTTTACTCAGACTCGCTCTTTACTCGGACTCGCTCTCCTCTGGACTCGCTCTCCTCTGGACTCGCTCTTTACACGGACTCGCTCTCCTCTGGACTCGCTCTTTACTCGGACTCGCTCTCCTCTGAACTCGCTCTTTACTCAGACTCGCTCTACTCTGGACTCGCTCTTTACTCAGACTCGCTCTCCTCTGGACTCACTTTTTACTCGGACTCGCTCTTTACTCGGACTCGCTCTCCTCTGGACTCGCTCTTTACTTGGACTCGCTGTCCTCTGCACTCGCTCTCTCCTTTGGACTCGCTCTTTACTCGGACTCGCTTTCCACTCGGACTCGCTCTCCTTTGGACTCGCTTTCTCTGGACTCGCTCTTTCCTTTGGACTCGGTCTTTCCTTTGGACTCGGTCTTTCCTTTGGACTCGGTCTTTCCTTTGGACTCGGTCTTTACTCTGCCTCACATTTTTTACTCTGACTCATTTTCCTTTGGATTAGATCTTTATTCTGACTCACTTGTCCTGGTCTTGAACTTGACTACAGCCCTACAGCAAAGTTTTCAGGACAGAGGATTTTACACATTTTGGTTTCCAGGTAACATGACAAGCTGCGTTTTTTTTAAAGGAAAAAAAGAGGCTGGTGAGGAAACAACTATTTGTAGCTGCTATAATGTAAGTGAGAACAGGAGCCAACATGTTTTGTGGAAGTTCCACAACATTAAATGTAACTACAAATAAATAAAAATAGACGGATAAAACAAGTATGGCACGTTGTTCTTTAATAAATGAAATGTACTAATTGTTGGTAAATTGCTGTGGTATAAGTGGAACTGGAAGTTATTAAGGAACTGAGTTCCAATACAAGCGTCTACGTCTGGCTCTCAGCATTGGATTAGAAAAGGTCGAGTTGTGTAAAAGCAGAATCATGGGACACAATCACTCTCTCTATCTCTCTACTGGAATCCTGACGGCCACAATGTCCGTGTCCCTCGGCTCTGCACGCCGCGCTAAGGTCACTGTACCTTCACAAAGCCGGCAGTGTTGGTGTGCTGAGCCGGAGACAGAGTCGCTCGTCCCTCAGGGTCACTTTCTCACACTCCGTCCACTCAGCCGGCAAGTTTGGCCTTTTACACAACGGCTCTCTCTCACTTTTCACTAAAGAAGGAGTCGTCTTTTCTGGACAGGGATGGGCGCTTACAAGCCGAGCTAGCTCACACATTCTCACCTGTCCTGTAGTTTACTAATTCGTTTATTTAAATCCGAATAAAAACCTTCAACCACTTTTCCATCATTACGTTAGAGCTGTAATCTCTGTCCTGTCCTGATCTGTAATCACGATCACTGTGTGATCTTGTCAAACTTCTTCCACAATGTGGATTTGTTCAGTGAAAAAAAAAAGTCATAACTCTGTGAAATGAATAACAGGGAGCCCTTTAAGGGGGCTCCAGACTAACGTCATAAACAGCACTGATCTTCTGATTTTCTCCGAACTGGTGGCACCTTCAGTCAGTTTCAACATCCTGATTTTATTTTCCTGGTTTTTTCCTGGTCAGAGTTCGGAATTTTTCAGAATTACAGAGTTTTAGTCGAACACAGCATAAAGCCCAGTGATGACACGGAGGTCATGTGACTCACCAGCAGGCCAGGATGCTGGCGGAGGTGAAGAGGATGATGGGAACTGGGTAGGAGGCGCAGAGCAGACCGTGGCAGTAGAAGGCGGCTGAGATGTTCTGGCGGAGCCGCTCTCTGACCGACATCATCCTGGCGGTCAAAGGTCAAAGGTCAGCTGGCAGCCATCGAGCTTGGGGGTTCCAACTGGGCAGCACCGGAGTTCATCCGGGCGCCTAATACACACACGCACACATATACATACATACATTAACACAAACACACATCATTACAGTCATTACAGCGCGTTTTATTACACCGTAATGACATAAGCACCGTCACAGCTCGGTTACGACTGCGTTATCTCCGAGTTTTATTTCTCTTTATGCGTTCAGGTCGACGTGTCAGTGGTCACGAGGAAGTTTATTTATTATATCCAGCTCCGTCCGATAAAACAGAAAGAAAATTAATCATGAAAATGGGAAAGATATGAACGATATCAGATGGAGATAAAGATAACGCCTGCTGTCAGCGCACAGTCATCACCATGGCAACGGCGACCATCAGAAACATGCTGCTTACAAGCGCAAACTAAAACAATGCACTAAAATTCTCTTCTAGTCACCAAGTATCTCATCCTGCTTTATTACAAAACTTTCCTTCTTTTTGTTCATCCTTTCTTCCCTTCTTACGAGCTTTCATTTATTTTCTGTTTATTCTTTATTTCCATCTTTCCCTTCATTCCCTCCTTTCTGCTCATTCTTTCTTGTTTTTGTTCTTTCATTCTTAATGTTGTATTTTCTCTTCCTTCCTTCTTTTCATTCTTTCCTTTCCCCCTTCTTTCTGTCTTTTTTCTTGCTCTCTTCATTGCTTTCCTTTTTCCCTTCTTTCTTTCTTCCTTGTCAGAAATCCGGCAGGACTGGAATAATAAAACTCAGTCATGCACACCTCGACTCCGCGCTACACCCTTCTACATTCCACACTACAGTGGTGCTGCTCCAACACACACACTTCAGATTCTCATGCGCACACACACACGCACGCACGCACACACACACACACTTAACAGCTCATGCACTGAAACACACGTTTATAAAATTAACCACATTTGGACAAATCAAACTCTTGTTGTGTTTCACACCAGAAATAAAAGTGTTGCCTTTTTGTGAGTCAGTAACTTCATCAGTGTGTGTGTGTGTGTGTTTAACACCTTACAGTTTGTCTGTTTCTTCATCGATACTCCAGATGTGAATGACGACTCAATAAAAAGGAGAAAACCTGAGAAACCAAACTTTTAGGACTATTTAACTTCGAATCATCATTTATCTTATACACAACAAAAAACCCACAACATTCAACAAAGATTACGGTGTTAATCAGCGTAAACTCTGCTGTAAAATTTTCCAATGCCCTTTTTTTTTTTTTTTAAGTGTTTTCAACGTTGTTCCACAAAGAAGCTTGACATAAAAAAGAATTTGCTAAAATATAGAACAATCTCTCCAACACTCGGTTTAAAACTAGTGTGCGTCACATCCAGCATTTATTTACCTTTTGTTTGTTTCATCGGTTTAAATCTCCAGAACAGACGGCATTTCTGAAAGTTTATTTTAAAATTTTATTAATTAAAAAAAAAAAAACACCCACAATTTTTTTTAAAGCATGAAAATTGAAAAGTACTGCATGCACATAAAATTATCCATTTCCCTGAGATTTATTTTTCTTACAGAAAACAATTAGTTACGCGATGTTCATATTTACGAACATAACAACGGTACACCACGAAAACAGAAAATTATCACATGCACACAAAAATAATTTTCCGTTTCCATTAGAATTGTTTTTTAGTTTGTACGTGTAACGTGTGGTTTTTCCGGAAAAGTCACTCAGGTTTATCAGTTCACATCAACAACGACAAATACAAAATGCTGCAACACGAAACACGTTATGTCTGATTCACTTCCTGCAGGTGAGTCGATTCAGAGTCGAATCGTTTTCTTCATCGGAGGCCGCCTCGCTCTAGAGCCGAGTGTGACGCTGGGTTCTCACCTGATTAAAGAACCGCATGGAGGCGGAGAACACCACGTCAGGCTTCTGTTCAAACACTAAACACTGTGTACAGGAAAACAGCGTAAAAATTCTCTCCTATAAAAAGTCACCACAGTCCAGTCCACCATGTCAGTGTTAATTATAGCGCCGTGTGTGTGTGTGTGTGTGTGTGTGTGTGTGTGTGTAGTACCACCATGCTCGAGTGCTTGTTTCCTGAAAACTGGACCCCGGACAGAGCTTAACGCTACACAAAAAACCTCACTGATGTTTTAGAGTAAATAACTAACACAATCCTGCACATCATATCCTCCAGACCGTCGACACACAACACGCAAACACTGACCAACATCATCTCCGAGACATCACACCTTCCTCCTCCTCCTCCTCCTCACCACCACACCCACCTCCAGTCCTGATCTGCGAAGTTACACCACAGCGCTGTTGTATTCTGGATTGTGATTGGTCAGAAGGCGTTAGAATCATACATTACTGTTTCTATAGCAACAGCTCATTCACAGGGACTTGTACATGTGTAATCGCTGATGTATTCTTTAAGGAGACGTTTATGTAACGAGTCTCCAGTACGAGTCAGAGGTAAAGCTGTAACTTTAAGTTTCCCAACAAGTTTACGCATCATTGTAGTCTTTTTCAGGAACTTGACAAGCTGCATGAGAGGAAAAAAGTGAGACTGGTGAGGAAACGTGGGTGAGAACAGGAACTAACTTGCTTTACATATGTTCACAACATTAGATGTAACTATAAACGGATAAAAAGTATGACGTGTTGCTTGTTAATAAATAAAAAAGCATAATCGCTGTGAAGCTACTGTGGTGTAAAAGGAATAAAACACTTCAGGACGTGATGTCCTTCACAGTTGATTATTTTACTACAACGACACAACACACACACTGTGGTTTATTCCCAACTTCTTATACAAATCATATTAGTGAAATACATAAAAAGGTCCTTAATCATTCTGTTAAAAACTTATTAATGATTTAAACAGAGGACAAATTTCATCAGATAATCATATTCATGAAAAAACAATGACTAACTTTTCCCCCCTAGAGATTGTTCAGATTTTATTCTTTAAATAAAAGGTCGATGATGCAATAAGAAAGCAATCTCAGCTCCAAGTGCGGAAATAAAATAAATTCTAGAGATAAATAACTAAAAACCTTTTTAAATAATAAATAAACAATACGTTGCTATGACTGTGCTCATAATAATTCATTAATTTCATTAATATTTGCTCATTTTAGCCATCAGGAGCTAATCCAACACCAGGAATAAACACACACACACACACACACACACACACACATATAAAACTAAATGTAAACTTTAAAGGTTTGTTCGCGTTAACAGAATTTAAGATGATATCCGCTGAAATTTAAGAAATAAATAATAACAAGCGACATTCATTCATTTGGTGTCCGTTCCCATGGTATTAAGCTAAGCTAAGCTAAGCTAAGCTAGCATAGAAACACTAGCCGGCTAATAAGCCAAGCAACAAACCGCTCTGTTTAAAGGCGTATTCAGTTATTTAAACGTCACGTTTTATGATTTTGAACTCAAAATACGTAAACTAACACCGATTTATAGGCTAATAAAATGTCTTTTTATTGAGAAACCGAACCTAAACCGTTTACTCGCAGCTAAAATGGTTAGCATAGCCTGTATGTATTAGCTAGCCTAGCCTAGCCTAGCACTCATGCCTTCCCAACCTGCAAGGCGCTTAGGCAACAAAAATATCACCAAATTACTGATCATTTAAACTGCCCGAAAGTCAAACTTACCCCAAAAAGATTCTCTTCTTCCTTTATAAGCTATTTATTTCACAATCTGGCTGATTTGTGCAGCAGGGTTTTTTTTTTTTTAAATAATACAGGATATTAAAGCACTGAGTCGAATATATGCACTAATTTGACAGAATCATGTTATAGCTCTGCGTGTGTGTACATGAACCCTCAACTTCAACCCACCATCTATAAAACACACACAAACTACGCCATCTTGTGGTCACTAAAGAAACAGGTAGCTATTTTCAGTGAATCAGATTATTCGACTCAGAGTCGCATTGATGATCTAAGCCGAGTGATCTGATTCACTGAAAAGAGCCAACTGTTTCTCTAGCCAGTTTTACTCTTTTCGGTAAATGATACAATTTAACTCAGAGTCGACTCTTTCTGATGAGCCGAGACAAGTGATCTGATTCAGTGAAAAGAGCCTACTGTTTCTCTAGTTTGTTCTTTTCAGTAAATGATACAATTTGACTCAGAGTTGACTCTAAGTGATCTGATTCAGTTGCCTCTTTACAGTGAATCGAATCATTTGACTGAGATTTGAATCGTGTTGATGTGCTGAGTCAAATGACCGATTCACTGAAAAGAGTCAACTGTTTCCAATAGTTCAAAATTCTCTTTTCAGTGAATCACATCATTCGACTCAGAGTCAATTTCTATTGACGAGTTGAGCCGAGTGATCCGATTCAATGAAAAGAACTAATCGATTCTTTAGTAACTGTTCGCTGTTCTCAGTGAATCGGATCATTTTACATAAACTGTAGCTGTTCTTTAAATTCAGTATAGATTAATTGATTCAAAAGGTATTCAACAGATTCACTTTCTATTTTACTATAAAATATTCCTTGCTCCTTTTTTACATATCTGCCTCAATTCTGATTACAATTTATTTTACTCTTAAAACATTTACTTCCACAGTGCTGTCATAAATTATTAATTTTTAAATTTGCTGTAGTTTTTAAAGAAATTGGTTTCTAAAACCCATATTGCATTGGAAATATTATATCATCACCTGAAATAATTTTTTTATCCAGATTAGATATAAATTAGCCAACTCAGTTTATATACTTCAACACAACAAATTAAGACCATTATAACTTCTTGAATTAAAAAAATGACTATAAAGGAATCTGATATGAAAAATTAATCCAACATGGATACTCCTGATGAGACATAACACACAACGAATCTTGTCCAAATCCGAAGGAGCATCGAATGTGTCCTCTAATAATTCTGTTCCCCGGATGAGGGTAGAGATTTGTTTAAAAACATTTAAGACAATATCATATCATTGAAAACTGAGAAGAAATGTTGGGCAAATATATTTATATGAAAAGCTTAAAGATGTTTGAGAGCCATCAGAGTCCGAGTAACACAATGAGTCCTCCATCATCATCATCATCATCATCTTGGTGAACGGTTAAAGCACAGCGCTCGAGGTCCCCGGTGCAAAGAAGGACACGCCTTTATCATAAACTTTGTACTGATAGATCTTTCTCTGGCTCTGCACGTTCTCTCCTGTTCCTCTCCACCAAATCTTCACCTGAAAAACATCACAACACTGAGTGACAGGGTGGTGTGAAGAAGTGGAGTTTGGAGATTATGTTCTATAAACAGCAAGCTTTTATACCACAGCAATTTACCAACAATTACAATTTTTGCTCATTAACCAAAAGACATATCATGCTTTTTTTAATCCATTTGTTGTTACATTTAATGCTGCAGAATGTCCATGAAGCAAATTAGTTCATCTCACTTACGTTATATCACATTCTCTCACAGGCCTCTCTTTTTTTTCTCTCTCAAAGTTAATAAGCCAAAAAAAAAAAAAAAAAAAAAAATGCGGCTTGTCACATTAGCGAGAAACATAAGCTTCTCCTCCGTTGTAAAAATGTTGGAAAACATCACAAAACTTTTCAGCTTTACTTCTGACACTGAATACTCCTTCCATAAACATTAAACAAATTACAGAAAACTCAACCATATCAATGATTACACACGTTTTTTATTCCATTATGTGAATGAGCTGTTACTATAGAAATGATAACGCATTAGAACGAGTGCATTAATATAACCCTGTGATTTGCAGCTGCACTACTGTCAGAGCTGCTGTTATAGAAAATTAATCAACACCTTCTGACCAATCACAATGTGCTGGTACCTGGCCATGGATGTCCCTGCAGTAACCGGTCTGAAGCCCCTCCACACTCAGAGACAGAGTGCACTGATGACTCAGAGCCCGCAGGAGACGGCTGGAGCTCTCATCATCATCCTCATCCTCATCCTCTTCATCGTCACATCGCACCAGAGTTACAACAGAGCCCTGAACACCAAACACACACATAATGTGTTGAAATTCCACATAAACAGTAGTTGAATGAGCTGCTAACTCCAGCTCGCACGTGTGTGCGCGCGTGCACGCGTGTGTGTGATGAAATGAACACACACCTGGCACTGGGAGCAGATGAAGGCCTGACAGTAGTGTGTGAAGTCCAGAACGGCTCTGACGCTGACGCCCAAACTCAGCAACACACTGAGATCATCCACGATCAGCACCGGGGGAGGGCTTGAGTCTGCCTCTGCCTCAGTCTGACTCAGAGAGGCACGCACAAACTCAAACAGAGCTCTGAGCTCTGGGACCGGAGACCTGAGAACACACACACGCACGCACACAGGGTGCCGACATGATAAAAGTGCACAGGGAGGGAGGGAGGGACACATTAATGTCTGAGGCAGATTTAAAAACAAACAGATGGACAGAAAGACCAATAGACAGACTGATGGACAGATAGCTAGAAAGACAGACTGGCAGACTGAAAGACAGATAGCTAGAGAGACAGATTGACAGACAGATAAAGTACAAATGGACAGATAATTTACACAGGCAGACCATCAGACAGAGAGGATTAGAGATAGATACAGCGACATGAATAGAAAGACAGATAGAGTAAACAAAAAAATAAGACAGACAGACAGTGTATAGTGTACAGTACGAGTAACAATAGACAAATAATAAAAACAAGCAGTAACAAATGCAGATAAACACAGTGAGTGACAGAGGAAGTGTGTGTGTGTGTGTGTGTGTGTGTGTGTGTGTGTGAGACCTGAGATAATCAAACAGCTGCGCTACATCACCGCTGCTCTCATTGAGCATCACAGCAGCCGAGGCCTTCAGAGCTTCTACAAACACCAGCTGACCTTTCTGTCTTTCCTGTACCAGATTTACTCCCTGTAACACACACACACACAAATATTGATCAATATCTATTTCATCATTAATAATAAATAATTATGTACATGAAGCTCTGAACTCTTTTATACAGCAGAGCAAACAACAGCAATGTAAAGAGAATAAAAATTGATTTGCTTTGATGATATTTGACATTCAAACAGCGGTGAATAAATCAAATGAAATCTCGACTCACCAGCCTTTGAGCCACAGCGCTGTAGTGACTGAACGACTGAACCAGACCCACAAAACACACTTTACAGCCAGCTGGACAAAAACAATACCACACCACAACAATGTCTCACACAGAGTCAAATCAAGATTAGACTTCAGGAAAATTCGACACAAACATCAACTCTACAAAAAATCACTTTCAAACTGAGCATTTCATTTGAAATAAAGTACACACACACACACACAACATACCTCACATACACACAAACAAACAAACAACATACACAACACACAGTACACACACATTTCTGAGAAATCAAATCCATTACACAAGATTCACATCCTACTCTAATGTATATACAAGAACAATGATCTGTTGAAAAGGACAGTTTCACTGCTTCTATCTCTGAATAAATTCTAAAAATGAACAAAAGACTAATTCAAATCAGCTGCTTCCAATCATTTACGAAAATAATTAGAAAAAGATCTCATGATACTGGCGATATCTCAGAAAATTGTATCGCGGCATTTATCACGATATCACGTCATCGTATCGCCCAGCTCCAGACCCAGCATTACTTTTTATTGATCGTTATTTTTATCTATTATTATTTTTGTTCATTCATATACTCACCCTTCAGATAAAAGCTGAGGAAGTGATGGATGAGGAACGACGCATCTGCCTTCCTGTCTGACAGCAGGATAAATTCTCTCTACACACACACACACACACACACACACACACACACACACACAAGATGCAATCACATCAAACCCCATTAGAATTATAATAACTGATCAGTATTATAATGTCCATGAATAAAGGAGAAGCCTAGGAGTTAATGTACCTGTGTGACGTCATCAGGGCTAGTGTTGAGAATGCTGTTCAGCTCTGCAAACATTCTCTCTCTCTCTCTCTCTCTCTCTCTCTCGCGGTATCAAGCAGAAAACGCTTAAATGGCTGATTAATATAATCACACAAACACAGAGGAGTGAAAATGGAATTAGCTTCATGTTTTAGCGATAAAAACACACACTAATGAAAACTATGTCTATAAATAATGCGTTGTACCTGTATACATGGCGACTATAAAGCCAATTTATTCAATTATATCCCAGTTCAGTGAATTTTCAGCACTCACACACAAACACACTTCTTCTTCTGCGTCAATATTTTCCACACTTTACCTGAACATGCTGCCATCTGCAGGTCATTCCAGGAACTGCAGCAATCAAGTCCACCACAGCGCTGCTGAGTTCTGGACGGTGATTGGTCAGAACAGAAGGCGTTGATTAATTTTCTATAATAGCAGCTCTGACAATAACGCATATATAAAATACTGTGTAAAAGTCTTGGCACCCTATGTTTTTGTTTTGTGTTTAGTCCAAACTTTTACATTTTTATTTGATGACTTCTGCCTTATGGAGTCAGTACAAAAACATTTTCAAACATTAGTTTCTCAGCACAAAATGAAATGTTACAGGAAAAAAATGTTTGTATTTCAGTAAACAAAGCAGTATATTACATAAGAGACCACTTTCCAGACAAAAAAGAACATAATGAAGGCTGCTGCTGCAAAAATTAGAAGCAAGTGTGACAAAATGTCCAGAAGAACTGAGGCTGGTTCTGTAAGATACTCAGTAAAACTTACAGCTCATTTCCTCATTAAACTGCACACACTGTACCTCAGACTATTCTTTTTTTTTTAAAGCAAAGTGTCTTCACACCAAACACTGACTTTGTTTCATTCATTACTGTTTATATTTCATTTCATTATTTTTGAAGGCATCTTGCTCTACAGCATTTCTTTGCACATGCAAAAGTTATAAATAAATACAAGGACAAATCTTCATACAATGGCCTCAGTAAACACTGTTAAACTCTGTAGTCTGGTTTTATATTTATTTTTATAGCAGGATTTTATCATCCGCATCATTTTTTTAATTTTCTACTTCAAATTTTGGGAGATCTATGAAGAGACGCCAAACTGGACTGGGAAAATGATTCTGCTTGTCCCAGACGGCTGCTCCAGAGATCAATCGTCTGGTAATTTTATGTTTATAGACTACAGCAAGTTCCATGTTCTGTGTCCAAATCTAAACAAGCAAACTCCAGACTCTAAACGTGTCCTGGCTGATTGACTACACTGGTGGACAGGGAGACTGCAGACACACCCCAGAGACCAGGTTTAATTCTAGTGCACCTTTAATTAAATATATACAGTATAATGCATTAGACAAAGTGATGTGTGAAGGTTTGGCATCAAAACTAGCTGAACAGAGGATCTGGCCAAGGCTCTTCAGTCGAATTGATTGATCTGTAAGTCCATAAATTCAGATCAGAGAGGCTACTGGAAAAAGTAAGTACAATACAGAGACATGATTATAATTTTCATTACATTATTAACTGCGGTTGCTTTTACATTCTTTGATAAGGCAGATGCAAGATGGTCGTATTTATGTACACTTCTTTCTCCCCCAGCTTAAGGCAGGCGATTCAATGGAATCACATGGAATTTACAAAGCTACAGAGAGTTAAAATGCACAAAAATGCAAATTAACAAAAAAAAAGAGGGTTAAAAAACAAAACACAAAATGTGGCACTGGTCTGCGGCGAGTCATTTTCACTTGGTCCCACTCCACTAGTTCATGAGATCACTGCATGCCAGATAAACCTGTTCACTAGGCATGTCCTGATATTTGATTACACAATATTTAATATGTGCAATATGGTTAGTCTGGATGCTTCAAAATATTTTAGTTGTGAGGAGACTGCTCCAGGATAAAGCTGTCTACTAAGGACTCTTACTTTAGGTGTAAATCTGATCATGAATAAAGAGTACTGGGGGGGACATAGCAGAAAAAACCTTACTCTGATTGCAGAATATTTTTTTCTAACAATTTCGCTGCATTTAAAAATCAATCAACTTGTAAATTTGGACATTTTTCAACATGGGAAGTCAGACATAAGACACAAATTTCAGTTGATTAATGTTGTGGGAATAAATATAGCTAATGCCTGAAGCTAAAAATGTAGCTAGCTAGCACACAGCACTTAAACGTCATTTATACAGACATTGTAAAGGCACAGTGATCATGGAAACGACACAAAATGATCAAGAACGTTAACATTTTCCTCAGATGTGCTGGTTAATTTCTCAGAAAAGACTTTCTAAGACTAAAACTACACTGTAAAAGTATTAACTGCTAACTGAACGTCCGCCATATTGGAAAACATCAGTGCTATCAAAAAACTCAATTTAAACTTATGGATATTATAATAATATTGCAAAATGTGTTACAATTTTGGAAATTTATCATGACAAACATTTCATATCGGCACATGTCTACATTATACCAGGTCTTGATCGTGCTGGACAACATAAAACTGTTCAGTGAAACCAGAATAGACAAAGTAATAAAATGAGGCAAAATGAAAACGGCACATAATAAACAACACATTAATCATTAAACCACTATTATATCCCAGTCTCTGATTGAGGTCTGTACCTTCTTAGTTTTATAAATGCTTGAACGTGTGATTGCTAGCTGCGTTCAAATCCTGGCTACATGGCAAAATAGAAGAAATAAACTATAGCGACTACATTGCTGAAGTAACTTTATTAGCTATCAAGCTAGCTAATTGGCAGGTTAGCAAGGTAATACGACTGAACCGAGTGTGTTTTTCTTGCTGCTGAGGTTCTGGTTGTGGTTCTTGAAATATATTTGTTCTGTACATGGCTGCTCGTGCAACATTAACGCAGGCGTTAATCAGGAATTCAACAATGACGTGTTAAAAGCACTAAAGGCCAAAAATGAAATGTACGCTTTAAAGTTTAAACAATACTAAAGCGTAGTTCTGCTGAAAATGAGCTACTGAGATTAACACAGTGATCTAATTTTCAATATAATCCTTTTGTATTTAATCATGTGCTTTGCAGAGACAGCCGACATTTTCACTGTTGATCTGCTGCTTAAACTGTTTGAATGTTTGTACTGAACAGGGTTTTATATCACCTTCTAACTGAAAATGATTTTATTAATAATGATATAGTAGCGTTAAATTTGGCACTTCATTGTAAGCCTGTTTAAGCTTTTTTTTTAAAAATTCAGTCAGTCAATATTTTCACCCTTTTCACTCTTCTGACCAAAAAGCATTTTTTTCTCCACAACAGGATAATTTTTGGCCAAAAATCTGGTGCATCCCGATTGAATATAGTTCATCGATTGTCTAAATGTTAAATGTTAGCTACAGAGCCCCCTAAGGGTCACGTTGAGGATTTGTTTAGCTACTTTTGTGTTCCCTCGCAATACTTTTGTGTTATAATCCTAATCCTTACATAAAAGTAGCTCCCCCCAAAAAAACAAAAAAATTCCCACCAGGACCCTTAGGGGGCGCTGTAGTCAGCTAAGTCGAATACACATACACCAATTTTATTTCACATTAATGAACTCAAAACATTCTCCATGCACCATGGCAGAAAGCAAACGCACTGCGTCAGCGCATCTTCCAAGAAGGAAACCGAGACGAGAGCACCGGCTGAACGATCACTAGTGTAAGATGAGAGAAAGGGGGCGTGGCTTCCAGCTCGTCAATTAATATCTGAGAGTTCAAAACACCTATACAGCTGTCAATCATTCTTGTCGATTGGGAAAAAGAAGACTTGCTGTATTTGAGAGTGTGTATTTTGTATCTCCTACACAAAATGCATAAAGGTTAGCAGTCTGCGCTTTTGTTACGTCTTAGCTTCATTAGCCTCATAGCTCTAGTGCCAAACTAAAAAATCAAACTTCAAACGCCAAACGTTTTTCGGTTACGTTTGTGTTCAAGTGGAAATACGTGTACATTTCACTTTTGGCCGAACTGCTCCTTTAACATCGATTTGAAAGGCAACGTAAATCTGAATTCAACAAATCGCCATGGCAACTGAAACAAACTAATCTGAATATCAACATCAGACTGAATTTTGGCACAGAGGCGGGTGATAAGGCAAATAAATATAATCACATAACACTTCAGACATTTTTCAGATACACAATACATTTATCACAATATTGATTATTTCTTAGTCGGAACACGGAATATTTTCGTTTCAGTGCTTACAAAAAATAAAACACTTGTTTACAGAATCTATGATTGGTCTAAATCTCTTATGACACATGCAACTGGGTTTTGTGTCTAAAAACACAGACGATACCCACAATATATCACGATAAATGATAAAATAGTCATATCGCCCACCCCGAATTTGCCAGAAAGGGGGCCAGGAACCCTGTGTTAGGATATAAACCTCATTACTGGTTCAACTGATACTAAAATTCAAGCTACATTATGATGTGTGTGTGAAGTCAAAAGGTCACACAGATGTGGTTTCTCCAGTGTAGCTCTAAGCTGAGGAACAGCACCCCCTTCAGTCCGGGCTGTTCCTCTGAGATGAGACTGCAGTGTGGAGAGCAGCGGGTGGGCGTGGCTTCGAGTCTGTCTAGCCAACGCCCACCCATGCGGCCCCGCCTGGCCCCTGCTCTTCTTCTCCTCCTCGCTCCTCCTCCGTGCCTCTTCCATCGTGACAGAATGGCAATGATGACGACATTCAGTACAAGCTCCAGTCACGGTGTAGACGAGAGAAGGAAAGTCCCGAGGACGAAGAGTCAACGGAACCCAGCTGCTTTCCACACACGCACTCTCAGTCCATCTTCTCCTTCTGGACCAGTCTGGGCGCGTCCACGAAGTCTCGGCCGTTGAAGAGGATCACACCGGCCGTGACCACGCTCGCCATTCCCCAGAACAGCACATACGCTAACGTCTCCGTCCACGTCTCACCTGGGGATCGGAGTTTCAGCCATATCAACACATACACCTAAAAGCACTGCTGAATTCTGGATTCTGATTGGTCAGAAGGTGTGGATTTATTTTCTCACGTTCTTAACCTTTAATGTAGAGATAAATGGATAAAAATGTCGTACATACCAGCCATGAGGAGGCAGATAATGCACATGGAGAATGCCACCACCATGATGATTGGCAGCTGAAGGGCAAAACACAAACACACTGATTAGAGGATATACAAAACTTAACGACTGTGTGTCTGTGTGCGCGTGTGTGTGTCTGTGTGCGCGTGTGTTTCTCACCGTGAGGAACTTCCAGTCTTTGGCTTCATGGAGAGTAGTGCTCATGTCTGCTTCATCCACAGCATAGTTTCCTAAAAACAGATCGATGGAGTCCTGTATGAGAGAGAAATGAAAATAAGGGAAAAAAAAGTTAGCGATGTTGGTTGTGTGTGTGTGTGTGTGTGTGTGTGTGTGTGTGTGTGTGTGTGTGTG
>JAOTRR010000028.1:18787226-18798261 GCA_028570945.1 Gogo arcuatus | reverse complement strand
CTGTCTGTCTCTCTCTCTCTCTCTCTCTCTCTCTCTCTCTCTCTCTCTCTCTCGCTCTCTTTCTCTCAAGTGACTCCTGACTTACAAAATCGTTACTAATTTCTCCACAAGTGAACTTTAAAAAGCCTTTTCTATAAGCACCGACACACAGGACCAGAACAGAAACCAGAGAGGGGCGAAAACGGGCCGTATCCCAAACGGCGGCGCACTGAACACCTAGTGCACTGCGTAGCGTGTTTAAATCATTATTTCATACGTTTTAATAGTGCACTTATACAGGGAAGAGGGAGGGATTTGGGGTTCGGCCAGGCTTTGGGGCGATTCAGCGGGAAGTTTAACACTAAAGCAGATGTAGACACTCAATAAATCATTTTTATTTTTTATACATTATTCCTATTATATTATTTTAATATGTTAAAATATTGTTTATATATATATAGTTTATACTTTAATGCTCCGCTAAAGAGGAATGGACACTTAATTTGTGTTAAATGTGAAATGTAATTATTAAGTCTTTATATGTTAATGATATTTTTTATATATACGTTTTTAATGTTTTATATGTCTCATGCTTCTTTTTTTGCTTCATATGATTCAATGTACAGCACATGGTACAAAGTGAGTTGTTTTTAAATCTGCTTTTATAAACAAATCTTACTTCCTTACATAATGCAGTAAAGGGGAACTTTTATTTTTACTACAGCGAGTTGATCTGACACCAAGATATCGATACTGCAATATTTTTAACATCATGATAAACCTTTCCAGGAATCATGGCTTTCATCAGCTGTGTGACTTTATAACTGTATTATTATTATTATTATTATTATTATTATTATTATTATTATTATTATTATTACCCGTAATGAGTTAATATCTATTTTATACCAGTCATTTATTTTTTCTCTAAATAAATAATTTAGCATTAAGCAGTCAAACATTTGATATATATAAATATATAAACATATAAAAATATTTGAAAAACTATCTTTTTAATTTTGACATTTTAATTCAAAGCACTTCCTCTGTTCTGATATTTATTTATTTGTAGTTTCACTTAACTATTATTTCATTATTTTAAATTAATTTGAAATATTTTTATTCTCTCTTTTATATATATATATATATATATATAATAAATTGCAATCTACATGTGTGTAAAAATCTCTTTAATTTTGGGTATTTGTAGTTTCTTTATCTTTAATATAAAGATCCAAAGTGTAAAAATTTGAAAATGTGGGTGTCTCAAGAAAAAAAGACAACAATCCAGAAAATAAAGAAAAATCAACAGAACATTATAGCTAAGAGGAGCTTTTATATATATATATATATCCACACACAGACAGACAGAGAGAGAGAGAGAGAGAGAGAGAGAGAGAGAGAGAGAGAGAGAGAGATTGGTTGCAGTTATAAAGACAAAAGTTTGACTGAATTATTCAGAGCTGCTTTTATCAGATTGAGAAAGTGGGATGCAAACTTTTAAATATTTTACCCCCCCTAAGCAATTTACACTATTTACACTAAAACACACAATTTAACCATTTTTGTTACTTGTGATAATAAAGGAACATCTGTGCAAAAAGAAATAAAATAAACATCACTTCAGAAAAAAACATTTAATCGTCCTGAGGGTATGTAAACCTTTGCACTGAACTGTGCAGATTATTTGCATTTTTGCTGGTTAGTTTGGGCGACACACGTGTTCATAGGAGCCTGTGAGCGTGCGTTCGTTAAGTAGGCAGTGATGTGCCTGTAAAGTGGTTTCTACATTTACTGGATACCCATGTAATGTACTGTACTGTAATGAATGAATAAATAAATAAATAGCATCACAAACAACAAATCTTTTATTAATTTGTAACAAGATTTTAGTTCACTTTTATTCGTTTGCTGATTTCACTCATTTAAATTAAATTGTAATATATATATTTTTGGATTTTACAATGTTGAATTTTATTTGAGATGATCAATGTTCTAGTGTATATACAACACAACTCTGATATCATAATTATGAATTTTCATTGTTTCTCGCTGTATAAGTCCTCAGTGTCGGTTGTGTACACCTTCACGGTGTGATCTCCGGCATCCAGGACAATCAGTGTGTCCTTATCAGTCGCCACTAATCCCGCAGGATGCACCAGTCCCTCTCTAACGAGTGGAATTAACTCCGGTGCTTTATTGACGTCTCCCAAACTCCACACGTGTCCCTGGTGCACATCAGCTACAATTAAATCACCGTTTCTATTGAAGGTTATGGACGAGATGCTCAGCCTCAACGGATGCAAACTGAAAGCGTCCAGCTGCCTGAGGACGATGAACTCACTGCTGAACACCTTCAACTGCGTCAACTCGGGACTTTCTCGAATCTGGAGATGTTCCACCACTACGATGCATCCAGATGCTTTACAGCAAGCGACAGCTCGTGGAGTCTTCAGATCTTTCACCATCACCTTCTTTGACAAAACCACGCCACGTCCGAAGTCCATGACAATCCGCCAAAGTGTCCCAGCTTCAGCATCGGTCACTAGGATGTTCCCCAAGAGGTCCATATCGGCACCCCAAGGAAGCTGAAACAGGTCTGAGATGGTGGCCACAGGACTTCCTGTTGACGAGAACACCTTGACTGAGCGATCACCTGCATCCGTCACAACAACATGGCCGCTGGGAGTAACAGCAACATCTAAAGGATGGCAGATTTCAAAGCTGTTGTGACCGTAGCGGCCAAAACTGCGCAAGAACTGACCACGACAACTGAACACGGTCACTCTCTCGTGCCCTCCATGCGCCACCAGAACATCCTGTGATGCTCCGAACACGGCTACACCGTTTGGGTTAATGAGTGTACCCCATCCTCCAAAGGCTCCCTGTAAACGCATGACCCCTGACCCCGGATCTCCCTCCCAATCTCGGGGTTTTTTCTGCAGGAAATACAAACCGATCATTTCCTGAAGGTCAACGAGGACCTGGCATTCGTAGGTGCCACCTTGATCACATTGCTTCCTGCAGAAAGGACACTCAAGACGGCGCGACACGGCATGAGACAGGGCGCAGATGCACCCCAGACAGATCACGTGACCGCAGGGAAGGTTGCGTGGTCTTCGTGCTCTGGGTTCGGATGAAAACATTTCGAAACACACTTTACACTCGAGCAGATCAGAGTGGATCTCATCCAGGATCTCCTCGGCTCTTCTGGTGGGAGTCGTGAAGGCCTCAGACATCCTGCTCATCTCCTCTGAGGTCTTTCACTTCCTTTAGAGGCCGGAGAGACAGAAAGAAAGGAGAGACTTACAGAGGCTCCATGTTTCCACAACAGGCCGCTGGGTCACATGACTCAGCCAGAATGATGTGTGTTTGCTGCCCTCTAGTGGTGAAGGTTGTAATAACGACCTACATACCGTATTAATATTTATAATTTGGGATCAACAACTACATCTCATTTATTTTATAAATATCTTTTTAAAGTTGACATGCTGATC
Source organism: Gogo arcuatus (assembly GCA_028570945.1). Lineage (NCBI taxonomy): Eukaryota > Metazoa > Chordata > Actinopteri > Siluriformes > Anchariidae > Gogo > Gogo arcuatus. Next base: position 18,794,785 of record JAOTRR010000028.1, on the reverse strand, counting down.
TTTTTTCATTTTGGTTAACGCTATCCTACATTACCCACAATTCCATTTGACTACCTGCTGATAGTGGTGCAGTGGGAATTATCCCTCGCTACATCTCTACATGGAGAGAGCGATGCAGCGGCGCTTTAGTCCTTTAGTCTGCCCAGCTCTCTCACCTAATAAAGTGAAGTTGATGCGACAAAAATAAACACAGCTTATCATGTCCTGAAAACTTAAAGTTACAGCTTTATCCCAGACTGTTACAAAGCACTTACGCCTTCCATAAATGTTACTTAAACACATCTCTCCTTACAGAAAACATCACCCTATTATATATTACACACATTTTTAATATGTTTACATAACGAGTGCATTTATACAAACCTGTGATTTGCAGCTGCACTACTGTCAGAGCTGCTGTTATAGAAAATTAAATCAACACCTTCTGACCAATCAGGATCCAGAATTCAGCAGCGCTCTGGTGTAAATGTAATATAATGTATTTGAATACATTATTTATATTGCAGTATACTGTTAACTATAAGTCAGAATGTATATTTAAAATATGCAGATGGGTCTGGTTTCTCATGTCTGTTCGTTTAACTCATGATCACTGATCACATCGTGGTGTGTGTAAATCAGATTCGCGAACCAACCGGCCTTGTCTTCACAGTAGATTTAAATTTAGCTCGACACCTGACTCCTTTATCAACACGTTTATTTTCAGTCCTGCGTGAGACGTGCGCAAATCTGCGTCACGTGATCTTCTGCCCACAATTCAGAGGTCAATAAAATGTCCGTCCTTTACAAGCGAGACAAAATGAGACTCGGATACTGACTCAGCTGCTGTCCACAGTGTCTCAGTTACAGCAGTTAAAGACAATCCTTATTATGAGGAGTCATCTTTCTTAATAACATTTAAAATAAAAGGTGAAATAGGGAAATAATATCAGATAATGTCCTAAAATGACCTGTAGAAATTTATGAGCTTTATACGTGAATAATTATTTTTCATATGATTCTTTTCCACATATTTTCCCCACAATTTGTTTTTCACGATTGTTTTACATAATTAATTTATTTCTGAGTGATTTATGCCCCCATATGATTTGTTTCATGTTCTTTCCCCCAAATGATTATATTTTCACAAGTGATTCCCCCCCCAAATGATTCATTTATTTTCACACAATTCTTTTGCACAATTCATTTTTCCACATAAGTCATTTATTCTTGCAGGTGATTTTTGCTCATGATTCTCATTCATTTTCACGATTATGTTCATGATTTTCTAACTTGACTCATTTTCTTTCTTTACACAATTTTTTCCCACAAGAATAATTTATTTTGACCTGTGATTTTGACAAATTTGATTCATTTGAATGAATCAAATAATATTTGATTCCTTCATCAAACCATTTGATTCATGGTTTAATTCCATATGTGATTTTCTCACACAGTTCGTTTTCTAACATGATTCATCTTTCACCGGTGAGGTTTTCTCCACATGGTTCATTTGGTTTCATGTGATTTTTTCCCCCCAACTTATTCAGTTTATTTTCAGATGTAATATTTTTTGGCAATTAGATTCACATTCACATGTGTAGAGTGGAGACACCGACACACGACGCTCATCACAGGTAGAAGTTGATTTAATCAGAAACGCAGTGACTCTCCAAATAATCACATACAGATCTACATCATTACACAATTACACAGAGCAGTGAGGAAATCCTGTACAAACGTTTAAAAGTATGTCATAAGGAATAGTGAAATGTGCAGGCAGCTTGTGCACGAAATGTGTAGAGCTTTTTTCTCCCTTGCTTTCTGCTTTGACAAAGTGGGACTGTGCTGAGTGGTGAAGGATGGAGGATGAAAGTGTCAAAAAAAAATTGAATTCTGATCTGAAATAAAAGTTAACAAGCCAAAAAAGGAAGAAAAAAAAACCCTTTACACTTACTGGCTAAATTCAAGAACTAACTGGCGGTGTTAATTTAAATATTTACCAGTTATCCCTGGTAAGTTATCATCAGTAAACCCAGGAACCAATCAGCATTCACAGTTTGCAGCAGAGTGAAATTTTAAAATCCTATTTCGCTAATTAGCATCACTAGGCAGGAAATGTTATTTATTATATGGTAATTAATTAAATTAAATGCTAACAATGATGCCATATGATCACATTTTGCAGATCTGTTCAAATTTAAGTTGTAGCAATGAGTCATTTTTGTGAACGAATCAGCTCTTTGAATTGACTCGCCTCGTACAGTAAAGTTATTTCGTGAAGTGGAACTCAGTAAGATTTCATGAAATTATTTCAGCCATAGTTACGCAAAAGAATCAACGGTATCGCACAAATGTGAAAACGTGGTCTGGGTTTGAAAAAAAAGGCAATGATTTATTTGGGAGCCAAAAGAGTCGACTCTTACTGGTGAGCTGAATCAAATAATATGATTCACTAAACGCCCATCACTCCGTGTGTCTTCTCATAATCCAGTGTAAAAAAAAACCCCACAGTAATATTATTTTAAATAGGCTAAATCCAAAGGCAAGAGCATGTGCATTACACTCGATACTCGAATATCATGAACTGTTCTTAATTTATTGTATCATGATATGGAATTTTAATATCAACATATTTCTAAATGTGTAAACAAATTTGGACAAATTAGGCATGTTCATTAAAAAAAAATGGAAACAAGTGTGTTGATATTAAAATGTTCATATCATTATAACTGAAAAACCACATCACAATTTACAATATTACGAATGATTTTGAATAGAAATTTGTTCTAAAAAACTGGAAAATTAAGATGGCCGTCTTTACTGTAAGGAACGTCCGCCAGAACGGAGCACGCAGGGTGTTCATGATATCAACGTACTGTGTGGTAATGTATGTTATATAATGGCACGTTTGGTGTAGTGTGTAAACTCATGACGGACACGGACCACAGCAGGAAGATTGTCGCCAGGGACGCCGGGTGAAAAAAGGAAATAAAAATAAAACAGGAATGATATACTAAACAATCTGAACTCGCACACATCATCAATGCCTCATTAACAATAACAAATGTGTGTGTATTATATATATATATATATATAAAATGGACTATTATTAGGCTAGATGCCAGTTATGAAAAACACACAGGCACGTTTGTGTGTTAGAGGCTTCAAGAATGAACAGAAATATGGTCACTGGCTTCGGTGGTCTGGAGGTAACGGATACGAGTTAGCAGCGATCATCATCATCTTCATCATGCATAAAAGGTAGAACCGAAATGGTCTGATCAGTCAGTGCTAAAACAAAGTGCTTAAACCTTGTGCTCTTCTCTAGGCATGTGCCGATAATCAGTCCTACGATATAAGCATGATATTTAATACTGTTCTGATAATATTTCTGTCTTTTTTATGAAGGTTAAAAGCGCAGACAAAAATCGGTCCCATCCCGAAAGCAGCATGAGGACAGAATCGTTATAATGAACAAACCTGATGCAAAAAATATTTTTAATGTAACGTCTCGGTGCGAAAGTACATAATTAGCTGAAATGCTTTTTTTTTTTTTTTTAGCTAATCGCTAAGTAATAGAAGTCTACCTTCCCCAAAATAAGCTGCGGTTCAGGACACACTGCGACTCTGTCATCTATAAACAGGAGTCGAACTTTACCTACAAGGTTATTTGGTATGACCCCGCCCTTTCCCTAGGCCCCACCTCCTGATATTTAAGGATAGTCCTGCAACACTGGATGTAAAAGTTTTGGAGTTAATGATGTTTGGATGTGTATGAACAGAAAACATTTGGGGTGAAAGAGCCTTCCATGGCTTGCTTGTTAGCAAAATGTTCACTATGTGTGATACTGTCGTAAACCGTGATACATTGTAAGTTTTTAAATCGTGATGATAGGGAAATGTGAATATATCAGCACACCACACCTACATGCATCTGTTGTTATCGTTGACACGGGAAACACTGAGACAATGGGAAAAATATATCTAACAGTTTCTCCAGTGAACATGAACCTCAGGGCTGTTTTTCACCTCATCATGTCTGTAGCGCCACCTGGTGGCTCAACACTGACCAAACCTGGGACCAAAGACATGGCCTTCTCATCCTGATATTCCCTCCAACATCTGGAGTGCTGTTTGTGCAAAAAGTTGACTTTCTCTCCCTTCATCCTTCTCTACATCCTTCTTTGGTTTCTGCAGGAGCAAGTGTATGGAGAGGTTCTTTATTTCTCCACTCCATTGATGGGTTTGTTGTTCCCTGAACCTTTCCCTCTCCTCCTGATGGGTTGAGGAGCTGCCGAGTCCGATCCTAATAATCAGATTAAGAACAAATTCAATCCCCTTTATGGGAAAAGGTTTATTTCTGCTGCGTCAAATCATAGATATAGTGAATATATCGAGTCAAATGTCAGTGAGTGAATCAGTCAGTGAGTCAGTCATTGAGTGGGTCAGTTAATGAGTGAGTGAGTCACTACGTGAGTTCGTGTGTGTCAGTGAATGAGTGAATCAGTAAGTGAATCGGTCAGTAAATAAGTGAGTCACTGAGCGATTCAGTCAGTGAATGAGTGATTTCAGTCAGTCAGTGAATTAAATCAATGACAGTGATTCAGTCAGAGAATCAGAAAGTTCAGTCAGTGAGTGAATCAGTCTGTAAATGAGTGAGTCACTGAGATGCTCAGACTGCGAGTCATTGAATGGGTGAGTCAAACAGTGAGTGAATCAGTCAATGACTCAGTCAGTGAGTCAGTGAATCAGTGAATGAATAAGTTAACTGGTTATAATACGCTTTTCTGAGCTCACCACTGAGAGTATTATCAGCATTTTTTATAGATTTAGCAGGATGTTTTTACACACACGGCCTTCGGTATTTCTTACTCTTACCTTTCACATCCGTGTTCTCTCCGGTCTCAGTGTAAACACTGTCCTCACATTCTGACAAACTCTATAAGAAAAGCCAGCGCAAAACATTAACACGTCACATAGCAGTCCTTAAAGCTACAGCATGTCTATGGTTTCTGTTTGTGTGTCTGTAAGTATGTACTGGGGCTTCATATTTCCCCAAAAGAATTCAGAAAAATATCCGCAGTGTCAATTTTCACATTCTGATCCTCCTGAAAATATTTCATCTTTCAAAATATTTAGTAGTGGACCACACGTGAATGCTACACCGTGCTGAATTTCCAAACAGGAAGTGATGATATATGTTTCTGTCGAACCGGACTGACCTTCTCTCTGGGCCCGTACGTCTCGGCATACCACACCATCCCGTACAGGCACAGGAACGTGATGAAGGCCTGCACACACGGAAGCGTTTCTGAGTGTGTGTGTATTACGTAGACATGGAGATCCTGGCAAATATAATCATTGCGAAGAGATGGAAAAATGAAATTCTCTCTCACCACACACAGGAGCCACAGAATGACATAGAGGATCTGCGTCTTGGAGAACAGGTCCTGTCCAAATTTAACACACGCTAAAGCCTCGAGGAAAGCGATGGCTCTGTAGGAAGGACCAACAAACCAATTAATATAAAACTGAATTAACTTAGAAAAGAAAAATGTAACAAGGAATTGAGACTAGGGATTTCTGGCTAGATGTGAGCCAACGGTCGATTTTACATCATATCACGATATTCAGCATCATTACAGACACTTCATCATCATCATCATCGCCCCTGCATTCTATCAGGAAGGATGTAGGTAGGTAGCATCCATCCATCCATCCAGATTATAATTGTGTTTAAAGGTTACACAATTACAGCGATATGGGAATTTATTTTGGTGTTTGTTCTAAGGGGATAAAGTAATATTGCATGTAAGGCTGCCTACAGATGATGAGTAGTACTGTTTTTAAAGCCACTGTTAGTGAGTCAGTCAAAGAGTCAGTAAGTGAGTCAGAATAAGTCATTGAGTGAATCAGTAAGTAGGTGAGATAAGTCATTTCTGTCAACAAATCGGGAAGTCAGTCAACAGGTCAGAGAGTCAGTGAGTCATTTAGTCAGCCAGTCAGTCAGTCAGTGAGTGAGCTGGCCAGTCGGTCAGTGAATTTCAATCAGGGAATCAGTCAATAGGTCAGTCAGTGAGTAAATGAGTCTGTGAGTCAGTTGTTCAGTCAGTCTTTTGATTAGTGAGTCAGTCAATACGTCACTTGTTGAGTGAGTCAGTTGGTCAGAGAGTGAATCAGTCAGTAAGTCATTTAGTCAGCTAGCCTGTCAGTTAATCACTCAGTCAGAGCTGGTCAGTGAGTTAGAGGGTAAAATAGCTCTTGTAAGCCAGTTCACTTGGTGGTTCAGTAAAAACACTGTATGGCGACACGTCAGCAGTGAGATGAGGGGCGAGTGCCGAGGATGGTCTTGTGCCTTTGTTATGTTATAACTGTTAAATGTTATAACTCAACCTCACAGCAAGCAAAGTATCAACACTTCATCTTTAGGCAGCCTAGTTTTACCAAACCACAACCAAGAATTAGTCAGTTCAAATGACAAAATCATGAAATATCTAACAGAGTGTGAGCCTGAAGCGTTCAGAAACATCCAGGCCTGTGTTTCACCTGCTGTTACCGTGAGCACTAAACGACTGAGACTACAGAAGCGGAGAGCGACTTCCATCAGTTAACATCTACCACAGCTCACAGCTACACTCTGCACTTACCCAACCACAAGCCGTAGTGTTAACTGGTAAATCATACACACTCAGAGACACACACATCACACAGACACACATCACACCATGTTTCTTATCTGTTTACTGTCAGTCAAGAGGCAGAGGGAAGGAAAACATGAAAAGGTGAAAAACACAGAAGCGAGTATTTCAGTTTGATGTAACCGATAAAGAAATGTAAAGTGTACTCTGTGTGTGTGTGTGTGTGTGTGTGTGTGTGTGTGTGTGTGTGTGCGCGCTAAACGCACCCAAACACCCAGCACTGCGTCCCGACTCGTTTACACTGCGTGTCTGTGAGATAGGCGTAGTACTGCCTAGGAAACACAGAGAGAGATGGATTTTTTTCTGTATACTGTCAGTGTTACTGAATGAGACATGTATTCATACAACAACAACCATTTCCACAGGGAAATTAAAAAGACAATAAGAGAGGTAATAATACGGATCAAGCAGGAAAATAATATTAGCTGCAATAATAATAATAATATGAATAATATGAATATTCTATGCTCTAAATAATAGAGAAACAACAGAAAAATAAGAGTAAATAAAAACAGAAAAAATATTGTGAAAGAAAAAAATAATAAATCAAAAATAATATATAAATATGCCTTTTCAGAATCCATTAAAAGTAATTTCTTGACTAAAATAAAAAATAATTTTACACCTCACGGTGGGGGCGGTGATGACGCCGATGAAGAGGATGCGACCCCAGCTCAGAGCGTGGGATGCTGGGAAAACAAAGATGTGCTTCAGGAAGAACGTGTTCAGCTCCGTCAACTGACGATGACAAAGAGGAGAGAAACACTGAGTGTGAAATCTCTCACACACACACACACACACACACCTCTATACATCCACCCAATTATACAGCTCTGGAAAAAATTAAGAGACCACTGCAAAATGATCAGTTTCTCTGGT
>JAOTRR010000028.1:18748278-18761431 GCA_028570945.1 Gogo arcuatus | reverse complement strand
CACACACACACACACACACACACACACACACACACACACACACACACAGTCCCAGGTGCATCAGAGTCACAGCGGTGATCTAGGTACTGATTATCTGAGCCTAGATCAGCACTCATGCAGTCGGAGCTCTGATAAACACCACCATGATTAAAAGGGGGCAGAGCAACAAGGTTAAAGGGGCGGAGCTTCACGTCTCACGTGCTACTTACTGATCTATAAACGTGTCACTCACACCAACGTGCTGACGCCAAAACACACAACACGACACGGAGTGTTCTGGCAAAATAGAGCAACACACATCGAATAAATGTGAATAGAGGAATAACCACATACACACCACACATACACCACACGCACACACACACACCGCCCCTCAAACATGTTTGCACACATAACGAACACACACACTCAGACAAACACGCACACAGGCACGCACACGCACACATCCTCAAATATGCTTTTACACACACACACACACACACACACACACACACACGTAGACATACATCCTAACAAGCATTTTCTCTCACACACAGAGAGAGAGACAGAAATGACACACAATAAAGAACACATTAAACATGCTCACACCCACAATCTCACACACGTTTTCACACTCACACACCCTTATTAATGCTTAGTGTACGCACTTATGCGCTTCCACAGACCTCTAAACACTCACGCACCTTGATTTCTAAACTCGTAGACAGGTCACATGACGGGTTGCTCTCGTGTTTATTTTCGTTTGAGGATTGGAAAGGCATGAATCTTTTCTCCAGGTGAGAGAACAAGTGTGTGAGCCTCATCTGTGAGTGATCATGTAGCTTCCACACCAAACTACTGATCAGAAAGTGGTGTAGTGTGTATAATGAGGTCAACACCTCGCAGTAGCGTGTTATGCATTGGACCTAACTCGGAAGCAGGAAGTCAGAAATCGAAAATGACGTAATTTCTGACTTCTGCGTGTTCGAGCTACAAAGTGGGAAAAACACACAGACGCCTCCATGTTCGTCTTTTGTTAGCTACATGCTAGCCAGCTCACTAATGAGTGATGAATATTTACTTGTGTATAGTCAGTGTTATAGATTTATCAAGTGAACATGTATAAATACGTCTGATACGTGTGTGTGTACAGTGTTTAAAAGTAAGAAGTGCTGCTGTGTTACTGCTGATGCTCTGAGTGGCCATTTTGATTCGACGTCACTTGCTGAACTCAGAGCTGATGAGACCGTCCTGGGGTTCTGAGTAGAACTTCTGAGCTGAGGAGGATTTTCTGAGGTTTTTTTATGGTCAGAGTTCAGTTTTGGTCTCTATCACGTCTGACACATGATAACACTGTTAATGCACACACACTGTGTGACACGTTAGTATAAAAAACACTGTGGCTTTGGGTCAAGCTGCAGGAATGACAGTTTTAGTGGTGTGTTTGTGAGAACAAATCTGTGTGTGTGTGTGAAATCTCACTGCTGTGATGAAGCTGTTGGTGTCGTGCTCCTTGTGGAAGTGGTGTGACGGAGACGAGGAGATGGAGGAGGAACAGAGGAAGGATGACTCGCTGCTGAAGGAGTCCATGATGAGGGACGAGTGACGAGGGGCAGACAGAGTGCTCATGCTGTTCACACTGTTCACGCCATCACTCGAGGTGCTGTGAGAAGATGACTCGGAACCCTCTGTGACTGCGCGCGCGCACACACACACACACAAAATAGAGAACACATTAAAGAATAAACCATTGTGTGTGTGTGAGAGAGAGTCTGCAGCATAGCGTGTAGTGTGTATCGTGTAGTGTGTCACATCTCCTCCTACTGATCATTGTTGCGGCTCTTGTAAAAACCGCATGCTGAAAAAATAGGTGCGAGTTCGGCCGTTGTGCTAATTGCCTCCTTTCACTGCTTACTCACTTTGCACCAGTTTAACCACACACACACACACACACACACACACACACACACACACAAAGCATCATCTAGATCCTTCATAGAGTGTCATGGTTTATTTAGAAACAAAGCCCAGCCACTGGTGTAGAAGGTGTTTCCTGTTACATTTCCTCTGCTGCTGTACCCACACACACACACACACACACACACACACACACGGTCAGCTCTTACCATCACACTGCCCTTCATCTAGCCGTGGTCTACTCTACTGCAGGTGACTTGGATTTTTGGATTCAAATATGACTTCTGTAATTATAATCACAAGCAGCAATCTGCGGGGTCCAAGCACTTCACAAATAGTGCCCCCAGTGGCCAGTTCTTGCTACAATACCTACACCATAGACGAACATACTTACGAAGTTTCGTGACGATAGTTTAGTGCTTCGAAAATGAAATACGCACTCACTGTTGAACACTTTTTTCCCCACTACAAAGCACAAGGGGCGGAGCCACCGGAGGGCACAAAATGCAAATGAGAGGCAAAAAACCCGCCCCGTGGTGGTCGTTCTGGCATGCTTCAATGACAAGATGGCGTGTAGGACACCATTTGAGCTGCAGAAGGAATTTGCGCTGTGTTAATCTGGTAGCTTTAAGACTCCACTGTGTGTGAGATGTGCATGCAGACTCACTGATGGAGGGCTGTGCAGCGGTGTCATGCTCCAGCTCGTCCTCCTCGATGCAGTCGTAGTGCCAGTGGGCGAGGGGCGGGTGGGGTGCGGAGCTAAAGAGCGGCAGGTTGAGGGAGCTCAAGAAAGAGGACGAGGAGTGGCTACTGGAGGAGGAGGAGCTGCTGTTGGAGATGGTGGAGTGCGGTCTCTTGAACGGGCTGGAGTGATCGTAGGAGGAGACGGAGATGGAGGAACGGGTGCGTGACTCTGCGAAGATAAACGCAACAATCCATCAATTTTACCATCATCTGTTTATCTACATTATCTCTCAGTCAGAACAAACTCTCTGGTTGAAATGACTGCGACTGATTAAACACTGCAGCCAATGAAAACAGAGAAGAGCCGGGCTTACCAATGACTCGAGATACTAAATTATCAGGGTATTTTAAAAAACATTTATTTGAACACGTTTACTGGAAGAGCAGAAGTTGGTAGAGACAGAGATCTTATTCTTTTAAATCTATAAAACTCCTCACACACACACACATACAGACACATGCAGTCAGGTCCAGGCATGACAGCACTTCTTAGGAGCATTTGAAAAGGAGGTGTTGAAAGACAGCAGAGTGATCTTCAACCTCAGAGCGTATCTCTGTCTTAAACAGAGCAAGAGAGACGTAATTACAGTGCCTCACAGTCAGAGAGAGAGAGAGAGAGAGAGAGAGAGAGAGAGAGAGAGAGAGAGGGAAAGAGAGGTGGTGAGATGAGTAAAAAGGAAACGATAAAAAGAAACAGAAAAGGATAAATAAAATAGAGAAAGACAAAGTGAAGGAAAGAACGGACAGAGTGAGAGAGAAAGAGAAGAGCAGAGAGAGCGAGGGCAAGAGACGGAAAGAGGAAGACAGGGAGTGAGAGAGGTAGGCAGAGAGACAGAGAAAGACAGGGTGATAGACAGAGAATGGTGAAAAACAAATAAGGGGAAATGATAGAGAAACTACGAGGAAGAGAGAGTGAGACAAAGAGAGTAACAGAGAATGAGTGAGGCAAAGAATGGACCCAGAGAGAGAAATAAAAACAGAAGAGGAAATATTAGAGGGAAAGAACGGGAGAGAGACAGATAGAGAGAATGATTGTCATGCGCAAGATATTTTTATAGATTACTTTAATAGTACACATTACAGATAAGAAAATAATACACTCAACAGCAGACACAGAAAAAGAGATACACAGAGAGAGAGAGACAGAGAGAGATTTGAGGAGAAGAAGGATAAGACGTGGACGTACCTGTGCCTTTCATGATGTAATCAATAGCTCGGTCACTGATGGCTGCGTCGCTCGGTTTGATGTCCATGAACGGCTTGTTGCCGATTCCCATAGAGACCATCTCCTGCATCCGCAACTCTGTTGAGCAGAAGAGATGTGTGTGCGTGTGGGAGAGAGAGAGAGAGAGGGGGAGAGGGGGAGAGAGAGAGAGAGAGAGAGAGAGAGAGAGCACACATGAAATAGCAGGATACAACTATATGATATCTGACAGAGGGAGGTTAAGATATAGTGTAGGTATATCAATACAGATGATATACTGTACCTGTCCACCAGAGGGCGCAGTCTCTTGCATACACAGTATAAAACCACTTTTACCAGTAATCATTGTGAATTTATCATATACTGTCATCTAAAATTAAATGTAGCTACAAATCATATCACTTCCAACATAAAACTCTTTAGGCCACGCCCCCCAGCTGAGTCTGACACCGAACTTACCATGATGCTGCTGTGACTGTTTTTATGTCTATGACTTTATCCTGCTAAACTGGTGTCTATATGCTTCTCTTACCTGTTAGCTACATTAGCCTCATAGCCTCCAGTACGAAACTAAAAAAACAAACCTGACACACCAAACACGTGTCAACTGATCGACTACATTTGCGTGCTAAATATTGATTTAAAAATATCTATACAAACTGAAAAACTGGACAGGTCACGCCCACAGGGACACAAGCGACTGGTCACTTGCTAGTGTGTACGTAGAAATAGCTGACCTCTGTTTCTGAGCGCTTGTCTCCACAGGATCTTGCCGATGATGGAGGTCCAGGCCGCCTTGCTCTCGGCTGAGCTGGCCTGCAGGATGAAGGTGTCCTGGGACTTCCTGCGCCGGAACCAGATCTCGAACCGGAGGCCACTGTCGCCCACGTTCTCCGTCATCCCAATCTCTGCGGTCTGTGGGAAACAGTAGTGATGTTAACTTGTATAATGATCTATCTATACGTTATAACCTACTAATGCTTTTCGGGCTTTTTGAGTAAACCTCTAAGGAATTCTGCTGACAATGCGAATTTAAAACAAGACCCTTAAAACTGGGATTACGCTTTACGATTTTCAGCCATTTTTCTGTCAAAAATTGTACATTGTAAAGGAATTCTTGGGTCGTGAGTTGAAATTCGGAGGTGTTAGAATATATAATGTGACGTATGTATTACTGGCGGCTGATTTTGTGCCAAGTTCTGTCAACGTAAGAAATTTTCCAGTAGTGCGAATAACGCTATGGAGCTCATCTAAGATCCACCAATAGGAAGGCGCCAAACTCATGGTACAGTTACAAATACGCTAGCGGTAGGAAAACAAATGAAACATGCTAATAGTCAGGAAAAAACCTCCTTATTTACACAAGTTCACTTTGAAGAATGTTTGTGTTAATCCGCATTGTTTTCCTCATAAGCTGATTTCCAGATCACGCTGACTGATTGAGCAGAATGCAGGAATTCATTAGGAATCTTCATCGTATAATCCGACAAGTTATCACACAATCTGTTCTAGAAGTCAGCCAAGATTTTATGGAGATCTCATACAATGTGAGAGATGGTAATCTTAAAAGAGCATGGAACATACACAGTATAAAACCAGGATAAGTGGGTTTTCCCCCAATCCTGTATTTAAAAACAACAACAACAACAACAAAAAAACACTTTCACGTTCAGGATTATTTCTGGAGTCATATTTCAGTCTAGTTGTAGAAAAAAACCTGACCATTCCACCATCCCGAGACGAAGCCAGGAAATACCATGCTTTTGAGACGTTTAAACCCTTCACCTTAAAAGACTGTTTGTAGATGTAAATGTCGTATCCCCCTTCAATCTTTTTGGTTTTACTAAACAGGATGAGGTCCTCGAACAGGAAGACGTGCCGGAGGTTCTTCCTGCGTCCACACCACACTATGAACTCGTCCTGACACCTCAGTTGGCCCTGTTCCTTCAGATTCACCTACAAACCGAACCAAAAAACATCACTTTGCGTGTCCTTGGAGTCTAAAACGTGTGACGGAATCAAACAGGCAAAGTTTATATCGTGCTGCTTACATCACATCCTCTGATGGCGTCCATGGCGAGCAGGTCGTTGCCGTGGCGCAGTTGGAACTTGACCATCTCCTCGGCGGTCCTGAGGTCGGCGAGCTCCTGCTCCTGTGATTGGTCGCACTCTTTTATCAGGTCCTTCAGCAGCAGGGCGTATTTACTCATCCTTTGGATGGGCTTCAGCAGGTAGGATGCCAGGTCCATCTTGTCCTCCAGCTCCACCTGCTTATTCTGCAGGAAAGACACATCAGCAACTTTTTAAAAATTATTTTCAACAATTTGATACTCCACCATCTACTGAAATAAAACGTTCGGTTTTTGTTCAGTCGAGAACAACAGATTTTTACATAAATATTGTATACAAAATGGCCGACATAGTATAATATAAAAATGGCCGTCTCAGGATCCATAGCAACCCTGACCAGGATAGAGCGCTTACTAAAGATGAATTAATAATATACAAAATAATAAATATTACTTGTGCTAAAATCAGTGTAACACACACCCTCTAATAGCTTATCGATTTGTTTTAATACACTTCGCTTTTTAGTAGCGAGCTTTATTATGGTAATTCATGTTAATTAGTGTTTTTGAAAAATAATATTAAAGTGGTTTAGTGCAGAAGGTATGGAGAAAGCAGACCTCCGTCATGCTGTCTTTATTTTGTACCTGAGCTGTTTTACGTAACGCCTCAGACGGGTGTGTCTCACCTTGAAGAAAGCGTTGCCGTGGCTGGTGAGCAGGGCGTCGGAGCATGGTTTGTTCTTACTGTACAGAGCATACATTCCAAACTGGTCCTCCTGGCAATTGCAAACACACACACGTTGTTTATTCTTAATGGCCCTCCTTACACCAACACCCCCACACATTCCTGTCATGCCTCTTGGATTTAGAATATTCCAGAAGAAGAAACGGGTTAGTGATGGCGGATGTTTGGTAAAGACTCACGTGTCTCAGGAAGCAGGTGCTGACTGAAAGTGGGGAATGTGCACATTGCTCCAGATCCTTCAGGAAGTACTGGCTGTGGAAGTCACACAGCTTCTCCAGGTTTCCGAAGATGATGCTGCGCTTCCCTCGGAGGTCCTGCGGCAGGTCCGGCCTCTCCATCTCCGGGAAGTAATGCTCCATGATGTAGGAGAGGGAACGCACGTACTCTCTCTCTGTGGAGATCATCTCGTCCATGATGTGCTGGATTTTACTGCATGAAATAAAATTAAAAATTAACTAATTTCATCCATCCATCCACTTTCACAGAGCGTGTGTGTGTGTGTGTGTGTATCCCACCTGCTGTGTCTCTTGTTCTCGCTGTCCCCCAGTTTTCCCTGACTTATGGAGGGTGATGGGAGGCTCCTGCTCCGTGCCAGCACTGGACTCTTCATGTATGGCCTCTGCAGCTTCTTCTCCATGTTCACACACGTGTTCTTGCTGAGTTCCAGCCCTTTGATGTAGACCCCCAGGTAGCTGTGGTGTCGCGAGAGCTCAGGGCTCACCGTCTTCTTCATCATCTTCTTCAGCGGAGGCCTGCGGTGCCTTGTTACGGGCTCCGAGTGAGAGGAATACGACGAGTCAACGGTGCAGTCGCTGTCTGTGTCATCCAGCGGCGATGAAGAGAGTTTATCTCTCTCAGGTGGGAAAAGAAAAGACCTGAAAGGAGAGTCGTTTTTTGAGAACGGACCTGCCGAGTGAGGTTTCTCGTCCTCGAACTCAAAGGCGTGTTTAATCTCAGGAAGAGAACTTCTGCTCTCTCTGCATTGCAAATCCACACATATTACAGGTATTTCCCTGGGTTTTGAAAGGTCAGAGGTTAGAGTAGAATCAGACACGGGTTCCTCTTGCACTGCTGCTCTCTCCAACACCTCCTCTAGCTGTTTTCGGGTCTCCTGGCACTTCATCCAGATGTGGTTCCAGTGATGGAGCTGGCGGGGGCTGCCCAGAGTGGCCACTGTGTCATTCAGAGAGCTGAAATTCTCCAGGGAGAACTTGGTGGCCTCATTGTGGTAGTCCTGCAATGTCTGCAGAACTTCAGGAGAGAAGCTCTCTTCCAAATTCAGACGCTTGAAATAGTCCTCGCAGTGCGTCATCCATTGCTGAGCCTGCGAGAGTTCAGTTAGGTCCTTTTAATGCTTAACCATTAACAATTAGTTTCTGACTATAAATAAAAAAACTGGTCATGTTTCGTAGTGGCACTTCACGTTACCACTTTTAACTAGTGCCATGAACATTTTATTTTAATGACGTTTTGAAGTCGTAAATTTACGAGAAAAATCTCGGATATTCTCTGAGATTATAAAGTCATAAATTTGCAAAATAAAAATCAGAAATCGAGAGATTAAATCATCACACATTTATGAGAAATGCTCAGAAGAATAATGGGTTACTTTTGCATTACGGAGCTGAGGGAGGGGGAAATATTCTGAGAAACAAACTCAGAATTTCCGAGATTAAAAAGTCACAAATTTACGAGACAAAAAATAGGAAAAATAGTGTTTTTTTGTCAAGGAACCAGATCACTTCATTTCGCATGGTTGGATCAACGTCATCACACCCTCAGACACCACAGCTGAGCTGAGAGTTATAGGAAATGCAGTCTTTCCTCCTCAATCAAGCAAAATAAAAGAATAAAGCACTAACTATAACTACAGTAAGTAACTGTATAGGTGTACATAAAATGCAACGTGTAGTTTGTGTCTGTCTACAGGCTGTGAGTATGTTTACCGAGTCGTAGAACTCGTAGAGGTTGATCAGGATGTCCAGCTCAGTTCTGCGTGTGCGTGCTCGCTGGAGGACGGAGTTCATGTGCTGCTTGAGCTCCAGTAACGAGGAACTGGACACTCGTCTGGGGTCCTGCATCAATGCCGTGGCCTGCTTCTGCTGGAGTTGTGCACAAATACGTAAAAACACACACGGTGACGCTGAGGTTAAAGAGAAGATGTACCATCTCTACAAAACAGCTGCGTATCTCTCTATCACTGTGTATCTCTCTATCACTGTGTATCTCTCTATCCCGCTGATAAACACAATATGAAGATCTCTTACTGCTGCCTCCTCGGTGAACTGCTCCAGGCTCCGCCTCAATTCCTGCAGGGAGCTGAGGGTAAAACTGAGAGAGTCCAGTGGAGCCAAGTGTTTCTCTGCCTCCACACTGAACCAGCACTTAATCTGTCCAAACACATCGAACAAAAATTAACACTGGGACTGGATTAACAGAGCGATCTGAGCTAATTCTGCATCCAAGAGTGTCTTGATCTGTCTGCACCCTTTTAAAATCCAGTTTAGCGCTACATTATCCCTCACTAGAATATCACTCACAAATATGTGATGTTAAAGAGTTAAACGCATTTATTATGTCTTTAATCCGGCTGTCTCACCTGCTCGGTCTCCTCCTGAAAGGTGCGCAGCTCCAGAAGGTTCTCCAGCTGATGGAGGGACTTGTTGGACAGGATGACCAGTTTATGAACCTCTTCGTCCATCTGGTTATAGAGTGTACACGCTGTGTCCACTGCGTCCCTGCGTTAATGTATAAGTGGGAGAGATAAGATAAACTTGACGGCGATTTCAGATGAATATGTGTGTGTGTGAGGTGTAATGTGTGTATGGGATGCAATGTGTGTGTATGAGTTTATATGAGTGTGTAAGGGATGCAGTGTGTATTTGAGTGTGTATTAGAGATACTGTGTGTGTGTGTGTGTGTGTGCGTGGTTTAATGTGTATATGAGAGATGGAGTGTGTGTGTGTGTGTGTTGTACCTGTAGCTCTCGGTTTCACTCGTCTCTTCTTTCCTGACACGTGCAAGGAAAGTTCCTCCCTCCAGCCTGAGGCGGTTCAGCTGCGAGTCTTCCAACACACACTTCATCAGGTTCTTCTGCTGGCTGATCATCTCTGACACGTCCTGCATGCACGCGCACACACACACACACACACACACACACACACACACACACACATGACGTGACTTGCAAAAATTGGTGCCTTCTATTGAATCCTAAATAAACAATGTGCACTTGTACACTTATATTGCTCACTACTCTCCAGTTTCTGTTTAAACATGGACCTTATCATCCAAACGGAGTCTGACCTTGACAGTGTCCAGGCTGCTGCTGCTGTTCAGGACGTCGATTGACCTCCGCAGAGACGAGATGGCGGCGCTACAGCTGCTGCAAAACTGCTCCATTTTCTACACAACAGATACGTGTTTAGCAGGATTTATCATTTCTCTCTCTATCTCTGTGTGTGTGTGTGTGTGTGTGAGAGAGAGTGTGTACCTGTCTGAACTGGACGTAGTGGTGATGGTCGTAGGGGAAAGTGCCGTCCAGGTCTCGTGTGAGCTGAGACGAGTCGATGTGCTTCAGTAGGGCTTTCAGAGAAGTTAACACTTCACACTTAGAAACACACACACACACACACACACACACACACACACACACACTTGTTACAACTTGATTTCATCTTATCTCTCCATTTTTATTTCTCTATCTGTCAATTCTTTAAATCTGTCTGTCTCTCCTTTATTTTTCTTTCTCTATAGTCATTCTGTTTTTATCTGTCTTTCTCTATTTTTATCTGTCTTTCTCACTTTTAATCTCTCTTTCTTTTTCTGCTTTTCATCCCCGTCTTCTTCTCTCTTTATCTCTGTCATTTTCTCTTTTTTCTTTATTTCTGTCTTTCTCTCTTTTTTAAATCTCTCCCTGTCTTTGTTTTTATTTCTCTCAGGACTCAGTATCTCAGGACTCTAAGAGAACCTTGATGAAGGCCCTCAACACCTTATCTCTGTCTTTGGAACAGGAACGTTCACAGGATCCAAAAACTGGCCTGTGTTTTACTTTCTTTTAAGCTACAAGTCTAGTACCAAAGGTTCTAGCTGTATAGGTTCAGCGCAGGATGTAATAGCACTTGTGGGCGGGGCTAGTAGCAGTGTTTGTTGCTGACTGGTCATGAGTACTACGTCATACAAATTGTAATATCATACACACTGATAAAACAATGAATTAAGAAGAAAACTATACTAGATTCATTAATTAATGTTGTTTTTGTGTTTTATTTCTCAACTTGCTCAAATGATTAAGTTTAATAATTTTTAAAAAATAAGAAAGAAAAAGGCAGAGAAAGGTTGCTAGTGCTTTAATAACATCTGTACAATGCTATATTGATTTTTAATTTTTATTTTGGTGAATTGAAGAATTTCATCATGGCTTGGTTTGTTCTTCTCATCATGTCGGAGAAATGGACTTTTTGCTAATGTCTTCCTCAACAAAGAGGAAGGCAGCGTTATATAAAAGCATCACCTACACGAATGCACGTAAATATACTCACTGGAATGGAGAAATCTCTCTCGAGCTTGACAGACGCCTCTTTGTCTGAGAGCAATAAAACCGAGTAAAGTGCGTTTGGCAGAGAAGCCTGCATGAGGGGAAAAAAAAATCAATGATTAAAACGCGATACGTATGAATGAACTGTTATTGCATTAATGTATTATGAGAAGCGTCCCGGTAACGGCGTCTGATGCCTGTATGAGGCAGTATGACGCTGATTAGACAAGATTACCGAGGGCTATGAAAAACGCACTGAGGTTTGTCAGCGGTCTAGATTTGACAGCTGGCTGCATGCTTGTCTGATCGCCGATACGTGTCTCTGATCCGAGGACAAGCGAGGACAAGCCTGATCTCAGACGCCCCAGGACAGACTTCGGTGAAAATATGTGACAAATAGAGAAGAAAAAGATATACACTTGGGGCTGATGGGTGTGAGCCAAAAACACAGACGATGCCCTACCTAACTGAAAATAGGGGCGTGGCCGTACGCTGTAATAAGAACTGTAGGAATAGGTACATCGTTAAAATTAGGCTAAGCGATACACATTTCTAAGGTGGGGCACACTGTTTCAAATTGCTTTGAAGACTCTTAAGATCTAAGGTTTACAAATCACAAGGCCATACCATAAAAGACTCAGAAAAAATTAGTAGCTAACAATCTAATTACGTCTCACAAGTTAGTTTTCTAGTTAAATGCATTAACACAGACTAAAAGAAACAAACATTCATGATTATTTTCCTCTTCTAACAAAGTTGCACAACATTTCGGCTTATGACCTGTAATGTTCCTGCATAAAATATATGTGGCTTGTGCAGACTAGATCCTAAACTAGAATCACAAGGGGTTGCTTGATTAGTCAAGCTCAATCTCAATCTCCTCTTTTATTTCATCCATTCATTTTACAAATTAATATCAAAAATAACGTGCAAACATGCTAACATTTTGAAATCGCAGTCAAAAAAGCCACATTAAAAAAAAGTGTAGATGTTATTTTAGTCTTTTTCACTGCCTGTTTTTTGTACTAGTCTTATGGATTTTCTAGATTAGTAAATGGAAGACTGGAGAATTAGATTTTGAGATGAAGCTCATGACAACAATCACGACAACAGCGGAAAGTTTTAAAGAGGGACAGGGCTCGTCAGTCTGTGTTTAACGTTGCTGTGCACCTCAGGCAATGTGTGTGTGTGTGTTCACCTGAAGTTGAGACAGAGCTGAGAAGAGCACAGAACTGGTCTGCTGTCTCCTCAAGTCCACCAGCACAGTCAGACCCAGATCCCTTTTCTCCTTCCTGATAGCATAAAAGTTTATCATTTACTAATCATACACTGTCTATCCCACACACACACACACACACACACACACACACGTACACACACACGTACGTACATGACACACATTTTTACTTCAGCACCGTCCCTCTGGCTCATGCTGACTTCAGATCAGTGTTTCTCAATCCTGTAGATTTATTCTTTACAGCTAACTGTAACGCTAACCTTATTAGCCACACAACTTCCTCTGTGAAAGTAAAGAAACTCACGTCATTCACCAGACATGTTGCGGCTGATCGACTATATTTAATGGCTGAGGTGGTCTGTATTAGTCATCTGAAGGGCATGAGTTCAGATCCCAAAGACGTAATGTTGAAAAAATACCCTGACGTCATCACAGGAAGCTTAATGGTAATCTAAGTGTGTGCGTGCGTGTGTGTGTGTGTGTGTGTATGTGTGTGTGTGTGTGTGTGTGGAGGTGAAGCTCTCGTCTGGGTGTGTGTGTCTCACCGTAGTGTGGAGCAGTAGTAGGCTAGCATGCAGGTGAGCTCTTTGGATGTGAAGCGTTCGTCTGTCCACACTCGGTTCCTCATACACACCTGGAGAACGGAACGCCCACTGCGGTCTCGATTACCTGAGAGAGAGAGAGAGAGAGAGAGAGAGAGAGAGAGAGAGAGAGAGAGAGA
>JAOTRR010000028.1:18715459-18726408 GCA_028570945.1 Gogo arcuatus | reverse complement strand
CAGAGCAGTGGGCAGCTATGCTACAGCACCCAGGGAGCAGTTGGGGGTTAGGTACCTTGCTCAAGGGCACTTCGGCCATCATACAGAGGGAGGGGAAAGTGCTGTTCGTTCACTCAACTCCCCTCACGTTTTTCCTGTTGGTCCCGGGAATTGAACTGGCGACCCTTCAGGCCATGGCTGCTTCTCTAGCCTTCAGGCCATAGCTGCCCCCACACAAAACAGAAGTGGTAACTTTCCATTCCTTCGAGAAACCTACATTCCAGAGAAAATTAATTTTCAAGGATGGTGTTATTACTGTTAAAAGGCCAGAAACGGGAAATCTGGAAACCTCGTTCCAGAAAATATTAAGGCTTAAATATTAAGTAATTATTATTTTAAAAAACAGCAGCAGGAACAAGAACAAAAAAAAAAACAAATTACTAAAAACATGATGACTAATAGAGAGGTGATTACACCACTTCCCAAAAGAGTCGAGTTTACATCTTTTACTGCAGAAGACTTTATGGTTGTGTGTGTGTATGTGTGTTTAAGGAAGGGGGTTCCCTCCCCTTTGTCCACCTGTTGTGTCCCTTTTCCGTGTCCTCCTACCCCATGCTGAGTGTGTGTCTTGGACCTGGGAACACAGAGAGCCTTGTCTTCTCTCAGATGTGTGTAAGCACAGGTGGAAGCTCCTATTACAGTAGCTCTCTCAATATACACACACACACACACACACACACACACACACACACACACACACACACACAGACCTCCCACACGTGTGCACTGTATCAGCTGATTGATCTCCATGAAGACTGAGCCAGTCACTGACCAAATGGTGAAGGGGAACGTCCTGAGCCGAGTGTAGGGAGAGTGTGTGTGTGTGTGTGTGTTTTTTCCCCTAAAGTGTTCCTAAATGTCTGGGGATGTCAGACAGGGCACGACCTCTATCACCACTCACTCGGCTGAATACAGGTGGAAAAACAATCCAGTCAAAAATGAGGCTGAATAACGTGTTAATGAGCTGCAGAGGAACAGACGAGGAGGTAAACTTAGCAAAACTCTAAAAGCCCCTCAGAAATATTGTCCGCTATGACAGAAAAATGTCCTCATTTTGTTTAGAATTATGGAACGAAACACACCTTACCTGATATATTTGATACCTTAAACATTTACACATTGAAACATTTACACAAAAACAGCAGCAGATTAAACACACGCAGGAAATAGTAAAAAAAAAATGATTCTTTTAGTGACCGCACTGAAATCGAAATTTTATAAATCACAGATTTATACATCTACAAATTATGGAGTTGCTCATGTCACTCATAGTTTGTCGCTTGTGGGTGTGGCCTGTCCAGCGATTTTTTTTCTGTTGCTATATTTAACTCCTAAATCTAAGGTAAATTAATCCATGTGAAAATTGTTTTTTTTTTTTTAACATCCATTCATTCTCACTTCATTCTCCGATTTGATTAGTAAAGAATGCTAACTGTACTATCTCATCAGATGCTCCAACAATCTCTATTACTTCTTTCCGAGCTTTATTTTTCTTCATAACATCTCTATACACGTTTAATAAGAGAAAACCAAGTTTGTAAACATTTTTCTGCCCTTTTTTCACACATCATGCTCGGAACTAAAGTTGCTAGCGTGGAACTAAAAAATGACGGATCACGCACGCAATAGGATTGGTCCGGGGAATCGATCGAGTCAATCATTTTGATTTGTTGCTTTAGGTCACCTCATTTGCATAGAATTGAGAAAATCAATATCATGTTTCTGAAATTGCAGCTCCATGTTGCACACGTCCTGTATTTGTCACTCGCTAGTGTGAATGTAGGGTCATGTGACATTTCTGAATCCTTATTCACACAAGTTATTAGTTTTGAAAGTTTGCAGTCATGATTTTTTTTGGTTTATTAGTTTTAGTTATTAGCTATTAATTTAGTTTTAGCCTTGCTCTCTCTCTCTGTTAGCTCCGCCCCAAAACATGACAATCAAAAGCCAAAAAACATTCAAGTTCCTTGTAAGTAAATTATGATTTGTAATAAAAACAATTCATACAACTATATTGACATCAATTAATGTCCTAATGCTATATTCAGATTTATCATTATGGTACGTTTACATCACAGCTTTAATCTTTGTCTTTTGTTTGAGGAACTATCAATTGTTCACCGATGATCTGCCCAAGGCTGGAATATAAAGCAAGTACATCTTCTTAACTCTTATTAGACAAATCCCAACAAGTGTCTGAAGAGACAATGATGTTGTTATATGATAAACAAGCTTTGTATGTATTGTAATTCTAGCAAATTAACGACCAGGCTGAAAGAGAGAGCGTCTACCAGTCTCTGGACGTCCTCCAGATTAAAATCTCAAGATTTCCCCTTACAGATTTCAAAGGATGTGAAGTACTAATGAAGCTAAAGTGGTTCAGTAACACAAAGCTCAGACAGTTGAAACAGAAGTCCTCAAAAAAAAAAGAAGAAGAAGAAAACAAACAAGTCAAACTAAGCTTCTGGAAAGCCTAAGAAAGCCCATGTTAGATGCTTAAAGCAAAGCTTAAGCTGTGAAGAATAAATGACAAATGAAGAATCTGATTCAGGTTCAGACCTGCTCCGACCTTCTCATGACAAAGAAATTATATAAACTGTGAACAAATAAGCTGAGATCCTACCTGAATAAAATGACAACAAAAAGGGAAAACTCACCTCCACCTCTTCAAAGAACAAACCAGACGTGTGTATGAACCTCTATCTTGAAGATAAATTTCCTCATATAAACATCACCAATGGTTCAATTTTCAGTATTGGTCCACATTTCTCAGACTGCAATTCCGTTAAATATGATTTTTGACGTTCATACTGGACGAAATCTAGATGCATCATAAACATCTTCACATTAGTAAACATTAGTAAACATTTTTGTGTTCATTGAGAAGAGCTGTATGACTAGCAGGAGAAATATTTCACAGAGAAACAAGATAAAATGATAAGAAATATCAACAGACGTTCCTCCCAAATGTCCATGGCTTCCACAGTTTTGAGGAACGTGAATATTAAGTGAAATAAAAATGAAAACTATAGATGCTCCAAGAAATATTTCTGATGCCAAAGTGAAGACCAAAAGCCGAAGTTCTTACCTGTTGTCCTTTGACTTAGCCTTAAAAGTACTGAGATGACAGCCAGGGGGGGGGGAGAAGACACCAGTGACAGCTGTCCAACCAGAAAGAATTACAGGCTCTGCTGGGAGGTCTGATGTATCCCACAATTCTCAGCTGCTTTGTTATAACCTGGTGTGTCTCCGAGTACAGATATCTTCAAAAGTCATGCTTTTAACATGGGAAGCTGAACACATGATACAATCACTGGTTATGTGGCTAAAGTTATGAGAACCCTGTTGCTAGGCAACTGGAAAATATGGACGTCAAGCAGAAGCTGGGTAATAACTGAGGTTATTTTAGCTACCTAGATTGTATCCGTAAAATCTTTACGTGGAACGTGTTCCTCGGATGTTCCTCCCCAACTCCACTGGATCCAACATGGATTCAGCCATATTGAGAAACATA
Source organism: Gogo arcuatus (assembly GCA_028570945.1). Lineage (NCBI taxonomy): Eukaryota > Metazoa > Chordata > Actinopteri > Siluriformes > Anchariidae > Gogo > Gogo arcuatus. The sequence goes on along the minus strand of JAOTRR010000028.1, from coordinate 18,722,855 downwards.
GATGTTGGGTTACATCTCAAACTCAGAGCCGTCAATAAAAATTCAACTTCAGAAGTTGCAAACATTACAGAAGTGGAATGTTGATGATCTTTTAGTCAACCCAACACCGTCAGAATGTAGACTCAGCCGGGACAATTCAAGAACCATTTGGATTGTCAGAAGTGACTCTGCATTAGATCCAAATGCCCTCGGGCAGGATGAAAGAAAGTTTATCAGCTCATCAGATCTGCTCTTCTCTGTGCACTCGTCTCACAAGAGCGAGGGGGTTGGAAAAACATGAAACAGAAACATGGCGTCCTTTCCAATCTTTACGCCATTATTAATGCAGACGTGAACACTGAGCCTTAACAACCACAGCAACCGAAACACAGCTGTGCCTGTCCCAATAATCAGCTGTGTGTGTGTGTGTTATTATTATTGAACATATTGCCCCTGTGTTAGCTTTCACCCTCCATGGTTTCATATGATACGACATTGTGGGAACTGGCCAAGACCTTACTGGGGAGGAGAATGAAGGAAGAAATGTCGCACCATAAATGAAACTTTCTGGTTTGTCTCTCAGGGGAAAGCCTTAAAGGCAAGTTTCTTTTTTAGAACATTTTACAACTAAAGCACTTTTAACCATTTAAAAAACCTTGAGGAACTCTATTCCCCAAGCATTGACATTGATCCCTATGCATTCCCAGGTCATCTTCCCTCCAGTGAAGCTTGGATCAGCCCCGGACTCTCACGCCAAGTTATTCATGTCTGGTGTACCTTCAGTGGAAGACATCATGGAGAAGCAGCAGTTCTACTCTGAGCTCCTCATGGGCTGCTGAACTTCTATTGTGGAAAACACAAGGAGCCACCACACAGAGAAATTGCTGCTTCACAATCTCAATATTCCTGTCGCATTGGCAGATCACGAGCATTGGCGAAGCATAGGGGTTAAGATCTCACGCTCCTTCTTCCCATCACTCATAAATAAGACCACAAGCCTTGAAGAACCTCCATTTCTCCAGTTAGAGGTAGATTCCTCAAGGAGGTAAGTCGTCTTTTTTTCATCCATATCAGAGACGACAGCAATTTTGTGTGAGAAAGATTGATACTATTTGAATAAATAAACAGGGGTCACAGAACAATTTGACAATTTCCTGTGAGGAATTCTCAGTCAAGAAGGTTGTAAATAACATACTCTTATGATGATATAATCTTATCTGGTGTGGAGGAGTGGAACACACACACTGCTGTAACGTGTGATCCTCCCCCTTCCCATCAGACCAGGTGTGTGTTGTTTTGTCCTCACAGATTACAGGCCAAACACTCCCAGGTGTTGAGAGGGTGAAAAAACAGCTAGCGAGAGTTCCTCTTCTGCATCAGTAAACCACCATGCATGAAACTCGAAAAGCAAAATAGGTCACAGTGAGAGTTTCGTAAAGACGCTCAGGGTGACATGACATGAGGCACCACAGAGTCTAGGAATGTCCTGTCAAGGAAAGGGTAGGAAAAGAGGACTAATCGCAGGTCTGTATTATCCACCTGGAGCTGGGCAGCTCTTTCATCTGCACAGGAAAGCTTTTAAAAATTGCAGGGCTGCTGGCGCAATAACTCATACAGAGCAAAAAAAAAAAAAATCCTGCCTAGGGCTTGAACACTGTTCAACATGGAATGAGAACCTTCTGAGGAAGCTAGAGGAAATGAAGTCGATATGAAAAGCATACAAGGCCATGACGTACGAGTTCAGAAGCTCATAAAGTGTCACTAACAGGGTGAAATGACATGTTGAGACCTGTTTTGATAAACTGGAAATGGACTAAGAAGAAGAATCTGAGGCTACAGTTGGCTCAGGCTCACCCAAACTGGACAACTGAACATTGAAAATACTTCACCTGTTTTTTTTTTTCCAATCTGCAACTGTCTAGTATATAATATATAATAGTTCTGACCATGCAATCTAATTGGCTGAAACATGTTGTCATATCCGGTACCTATTATTATTATTAAAACAGCAGCTGAAACTGTAATGATTAGCATCCATGGACAAGCACACTCAGAGGGATAGAGTCAAGTGTCTCTGCAGTACAACCTGATTTTGTCATTAAACATCCTTAGCGTGAAGCTGTCAGTACTAATCCTAGTAATCCAACTAATCCTCTATTAGACTTTATATCAAATTTATACAGCTAGCATAAAAATAATTTAAAAACTTCATCCGTTTTGGACAATCTGGCTGGTCGATTGATTGAGATGCTTTCAGATTTCTGAAGGTACAGCGAGAACCAGTGAATGTTGTCTGAGACGCAACTGATTTGTTTTTCAGGAAGTTGGGGCTTTTGTCATTTCCAGTAAAATCTCAGACACACATGGGACACCGCACTTCTATCTCACCGTAAGGCAGCAGTTAGTAAAGGCATATCTGTATACACTAGAGAGAGAAAGACAGAGAAAAGAGGGAGGGAGGGTGAGGTTTTTCCTGTTTCCACTGGGCTAATTATACACTTCTCCAGAGGATGGAGCGTAAATCAGGATGAACAATGGCTCTCTCCTACACAGCTTAAAGTCAGTACACATCTACAGCTCTCCACTGCTCTGTCGCTCTCAGGCACGACTCTTAACTCTTAATGCAGAAAATAATGGTAATCAGCGATTTCATGAGCAAAGACCTTACATATGATCCGTTTCACGTTTAAAGATGGATGAAATTCACAGACAAGGTGAAAAAGCATCTATTTAAGATTTCATAAAGAAAGAGAAGCAAAGACAGAATGAGAGTTCGTCCAGCTGAGAGCTCATGGGCATGACTTGACGCTGGTCTTTGGTAAACGATGTCATTGTGTTGTGTTATCTGCCTAATGAGCTTTTCCTGTTGTGCCGAGTTGGATTCCTGGAGTTATCTGACTTTTCGGTCTCGTCCCTAATCTCCTTCATGACCAAGTGCATTCCTCCAAAACAGTACGAACTCTTGCGACACTGCCCATGCTCCACAACTCCACTAGGGGGCGACGTGACAGGAACAAAGCTACTGGATGATTCTCGTCACAGGTAGCCTTCGCCTGCTGTTAGTCAACCGCTGCTTTATTACAGGTTTAAGGACTCCTTAATCTGTTTAGGAGTGTTACATAACTTTTCTAGCTACATTAAATATACAGTTTGCACCAGTACAATTGCACCAGTTGCAAGTTCATAACTTGGTTTGACCACAAATTGCCACTAAACTTGAGTTTACAAAGTACAAAATTTTAAATAGTTCCACCTTAATGTGGTGTAAGTTTATAACTAAAACTCACACTTACCTTTAAATAGGCAAACATTTTAAACATTACAAAAACAAAATACATGACTGTGAAATACAGGCTTCTTCTAATGCTACATATAAACTAGTGGGTGAGATGAGGTGCTAAGCTACACTACACAGTTACAGGTTTGGGAATCGAAACTCGAAATTAATTCCAACTTAGAACCAAATCCAAAATGTCAGATACCGGGTACCCATAAAAAAAAAAAAAACCTGAATTTCGGGTCTGTGATATCCCTTTATTTTTGCAAACAAAAGCTATCTGCAAGGACTTACGTAGCTATCTTCCAGGAACTGTCTACATGACTACGTCACGCATCAACACAACAGCGTGTTCATACGAGCTAGCATGCATGGCTAATGTCACATCAGTGAGAATGATGGACCATGGTCAACAGTCAAGTTATGTTATCTAAACATTTTACCTCTTTTTTTAATTTTATTTTACAATTTTGGAATCGAAACAGGGATCGATAAGAAGCACTGATAAAATTCAAACGATACCCAACACTACACAGCTAGCTAGCTTTATCCTGGTTAACCAGCTCGCATTAGTGATTATAGTTATTTGAGTTACAACATCTGATTTTTGTTCCATGTATTCAACTGCAGATTAAGTTCACTGTGGCTTCTTGCTGAATTGTTTAAATTTCATTTGTTGCACAACCTCAAGCAACAGAAACAAACCCATATTAAATATAAAGATACAAGATTAATATTCAAAACAGCAATTTACGGTCCAACACAATCCGTTTGGATTTATTTGTCTATTGTTCGCACTACAACAGAGGAATTCTAGCTTCTGTTTTGCTTATTACTTATTAAAACAAAACAATGGATGTAGTGCTTCCTGTTCATATTAATCATGTTAGCGCTGGGAAAATGCCTATCTGTGTGACAGGTTTTTAATCTCTGATCTTTATAGGCAGTTGTAGTATACATGAAGTGTCGTTGGTGCAAGTGAAATTCGACACAGTGTACAGAAATATACTCTGTGTAGTATAAAAAAAGCATTAAATAAGTAAATGTATATGTAACACCCAATCGTTGAACTTCAGTTCAACTCTGTACTGCTATTGGACTATAGCTGGAAGTGGACAGGAAGAGGACGTGCATGTGTGTGTGTGTGTGTGTGTGTGTGTGTGTGTGTGTGTGCATGCTGTACAGCCACTAAATCTCTCTCTCTCTTTGGTGTAAAACTGAGGCATTAGTATTCAAAGCACTGAGTTCTGAGAAAGAGGAGAGTTCAGTAGAGAGGGAGATTCATCGTCCGGACTCAGACTGGATTATCCCATCCTGATCCATGGCGCATCACTAAGCAACTGCTCTCGCAGGTTGAGAATTTGGATAGCGAGCTCCAACACCATCCTTTCTTTGTTAGCAAAGAATCTCCTGAGCTTGTTCGCTCTGAGCTCTGTTTACAGCTTTCAAGTTTGCGGTTGAAGTGTTTTGGTCCTGATAGTCAAGTTTATTTATAACAGCCAAAATCACAGCCATGTCTCAGCGGGCTTTATGGGGCCTGGACAACGACCAATCCCCCAGTCTTAAACCGCCAAATGAGGAGAAAAAAAATGTGAAAAACTTGGAAAGGGCATGAATGTTGGGACAAACAACAGATACAAACACAATTAGTGGTAAAGGATGCACCCATACATCTTTTACACTGGTTTTGAGTTACAGCTGGACAAAAATATAATACAACATAAATATTACATTCCTAATTACCAAAAATACAAGAACAAACTGTTGAGAGTGAGTCATGGCCGCATGCGCCGTCTCGCTAAAAACCAATGTATTACACATACAGCGCAAATTTATCAACCACGATTTCTCCCCACAAGTTTCATATGCGTCTCTCTCTTGACTTGAACAGAAACAATGACTAATTATTTAATCAGATATCTGCTTTCCTTTTAACTGTTAGAGGCCACACTGAGCTTTTACACACCACACACTAATATGGTTAAAGCTTTATAGTAGACAGCGGTGATTTTTGTTCGGTGTTCGCAGTACAAAATTTGCGATTCAAAATTCACTAATGTAAAATGTAATGAATATACATATACATATTGTTGCTTACAAAATTGGTCATCGTGAGTGAGAATCGTGATCTCAATTCTCTAGAAATCGAAAAATAAATCGTGATTTCTATTTGAAAGACAGCAAGTTCCTGGATATGCAATGTTAGATATGATGAGTGTACCTGAAGAACACACAAATTTATCTTATTCAGGTGTCAAAATAAAGAAGCCCCATATTACACAACGTGTTATATTACGCAAATCTGGATTTCTCCTGAGGCGGAAATTTGGTGAATTTAGTCTTGTGAAGGAAATTTTAGATTTGAGATTTAACATCATGATGTGACGTCTCTGTTCTAAGCCACACTGCAACATTTGGTTTCTTTTATCAGTGGTTCTTAAAGTGGGTTCTGAGGACCTCCAGGGGTCTTTGTTACATTCATGAAAATCACAACCAACCAAGTTATTATATTTACTACTGAGTTCTTATTAACCTGCTTGACTTGTCACAAAAAAAGTTGTCCCTTAAATAACATCAGCTCGAACTTGATGTTTTCACTTGGTGAATATTTCAGGAATAAAAAGCTCTATTGCTCTAATAAATACACAAAACATTGTTTATACACATTTAAATGAGTCTAATATTTTAATATCTGAATTACGCTAAGGAATAATGAGATTATTTTACAGGTAAAGGGGTCTCAGGCTGCAAAAAAGATAACCTTATATTATATGATATATTGAGCACTTAATATTTCAACAGATCGTTTAACACAGAAAAGCAAGCATTTTCCGGATGCTGCAGTGACACCTACAGTTCTATAAAAGGTCAGCACATAACTCCTCCTTAACCACTAAATTTGGTGCTACAGTAGAATGAGTATTTTCTTGTTTTCTTTTAAAGTCACCCAGAAGACTTTATTTTTATAGATCATGCATTTTTCTCTAATGAATATAAAATAGCTTGATGTGTCCATTCCACAAAAATTGTTATCAGATAACAGAAAACGGAAAAGAGACGCCATAAATCCAAATTCTGTCGTTATGCAACTTGGAAAAGCTGTGGTTTCAGTGAAGTGGACTGATTCACAATCAACTGAAAGCTTTAATCCTGCAGTGTTCAGTGATGTCTGTCACTAAGAGTTAAATAGTTCCTGAGAATCTTGAATGCAGCTCAAGTTGTGTTCACCGAGTTCTGAAGCTTAAAAGCACTTTCTACTACAACTATTAATAATAATAAAGATTAATATTAATGTAAAAAAGCGTCTTCCTTCCTAACGTTTAGGAAATAAACGCAGTCGGCTGTTTTTGTCTCTTACTGCTACTTCAGAGTTAGTGAAGCGTTTTTCCCTCTGGGACTCGAAAAGCTTAATCAAGTGGAAATTAGGGATGTGGAGGGAGGCATTAGTTGGGGGGAGGGTGTTGGGGGTCACTGGGACGGGGCAGAATAGGCCAATTGTTCAGCGAGTTCTTTGAGGAGCAGAGTGGTGCTAAACAACAACAACACAAAAAAAAACTGCAGAGGCATCAGAGAAACCGTTAATGAGACACGAATACACAACGTGGGTCTGCACTCGCAAAAAATAAGAAGTGTTTCAAAATGTTAGCTGGTCATGAAAAGTTTAGTGAACTATATGAAGAAATCAGGAAGAGGTAGAGACAAAAATTCAACCATACTCTGGGTCACATTTCTCTTTCGGAAGCATTAAAGCACTCGTGTGTGAGAAGAGACACTGAAGCACACAATGCAACGATAAAATTGTGAATTATATTATACTCCAGATATGCTTGCTGTATTTATATTTATCTCTCATTAATATGGAGTCGTTTCTCCCTTAAAGTATATAAACTCAGTAAAGTTTTCAACACAAAAAACAAAAAAGCTTCAGTGCGCAAAATAAAGAAGCAGTTTTAACTATACTAGTATACTCTACCTTATACTATCCTACATCACTATACTCCACTATTAGAACACACTTTATACCACAACCCCAAATCAGAAATAGTTGCGGCGGTATGTTGAAATTGAAATTAAAACTGAAAACAAATGATTTGTAAATAATCTTTGACCTGTATTACACTCAAAACAATACAACAGCAC
>JAOTRR010000028.1:18687134-18710613 GCA_028570945.1 Gogo arcuatus | reverse complement strand
AAACAAACAAACAAACAACACCACACCCCTCACCCAACCAACAACCGTTCACATATGTCGACATGCTTTCTCAGGTTGGACGGGGAATTTTTGAAGGCAGTGATGACGTTTGTGCACGGTAAACAAAGCAAACATTTAACACAATATGAATTTTTCTTCATTTTAAAAACCTAAAACATAGGCTTCAGATATGGCCATGGGTGCTCTGGTGAGGATTTGTCATTTTTATCTGCCATAGCCATTATCACCACCACCAAGTTCAAATTGAACTGATCAAAAAATGCAGCAAGCACTTTGAACTTGAGCGTAGAAGTAGTTTACTGTGATTGGTTTTCTCCTGTCATGAACACAGCGTACAGCCTATCACATTTTAGAAAAGAAAATTCATCCACTGAATCCAAAGCTACAGTAATGGGAACCTTCACAGAAGTGTAGTGGAGTCAAAAGTACAATATTTGTCATTCAAATGTAATGAAGTCACAAGTTTCCAAAATAATTACTCAAGCACAGATACTTGAAAAATGTCCTTAAGTACAGTACTCAAGTAAATCTACTTAATTACTCTCCACTCCTGGTTAAAGCCAGACTAAATGCTCGACAGTAATTCCTTTTAACGAATGCTCTTATTTTATTCTAGCTCACACAGTGTCACCGTGTCATCGTAGTTATACACCCGGATGCCTGGATACAGGGGCTCGGTGAATGTTGTGTGAAATGTGTACGTGTGATACACCCTGTCAGGCGAGATGATAAAATAGGAGAGTGTACCAGCCTGCCAGTCTAAATAGATACCCATTCTTTTAGAGGGATTCGGTGGCATAGGTACTACTGTTTCCTTGTTATTGTAACTGACATAATAACCATAATCATTAGAACAGAACAGAATCCAGGATTTATTATTCATCCCCAGTTTGCAGTCTCTGCCACGACCTTTTCTGTTGATACCTTTGTAAGTTACCCCTATGTAAACAACATTGCCAGTCCACTCAGTTTCCCAGTAGAAGCGAGCACCACTCAGGGTCTGTCTGCACAAAACCTCGGCGTAGTACTCAAACCGATCTGGGTGGTCCGGATACGGCTGCTCACCTTTGGTCATCGTCACCTTTTTGTTACCACTCAGAGAAAGCGTTCTGTGTGCCGTGTTTGGGTCGAGGGTGATCTCACAGGCATCTGCAGAAAGAGTGACTCAAAATCAATTTTCAACAATATTTGGTCGAATACAGTATTATGCGTTGGTCTGCAGTAGCTAAGTTTGGTGTGGAGCTTGTGATGTAAACAGAAAAAAACAAACAAACAAAAAAAAACATGACATACAAAATTAACAACAAAAATAAGTTTTACAAATTTTGATACATTAAAATGTCCTTAGGAAGTGCCTTCATATTGGAAGATGCACTTTTGATGAATTAATTAAAACCCAATTGTGTATATTCTTACATTTCTTTAGTCCTGGTTTGATCCTGCACTCGCCACTGTGGTCCACACTGTAAAAACAAAGAAATCAAGTAAGAGTGGTGATAACGTATCCATTTAGCACACTAACCTTTTCATAATAGGCTAGAAACTTTAAGTAAACACTTTAAATAAATGATCTTGGTAATTTATGTCCTCACTCATACTGTTTATGATTCATCCATAGCCATCAGTACTCACAGTAACGTACAGTCTTGTATTCAACAAAGATTTTAAATCATGCAACCTAACTGAGGCTGAAACATGGCATGAAGAGTTTAGTATTGTCACATATGCAGGTTCAGATGCAAGTGCAGGTATAGAAGGCTTTATTAAACTTGGCAATCAATACAAAGGCGTAAACCAAAATCAGAGTCGAGGTGCAGGCAAGGGCCAGGCGAACTTGGCAAACAACATTACCGAGGACAGGATAAAGATAAAGAATTCAGAAACACGATCAAAAAACAACAAATCACTGAACAAATGGCTTGGTAACGACTGGAAAAGAAATCAGCATATACTTCAAAGTGGATGTGTGGAGTGCGCTTATATGCTGCAAGTGTGGCTGTAACTGAGACCAGGTGTGTGTGTAATCAGCAACATGGTGAATGTGAACATGACAAAGTCCACATGTGCTGGAAGTGTAGTCCTCGGGGGACATGTTTGTAGGCCGCGCTGTAGTCTGGGAGTTGGAGTCTAACGCCGTTTTCATGACACGTATACAGTAACTGACCCTGAACCAGGACGGGACTCTGACATTCATCACGTACAAGTGTGGAGTTACTCCTATGTTGTTAAAAAAAAATGGTTAAAATGGATTTTTGTTCCTTTTCTTCCCTTGCTCCACTCACCTCAGATTCTCCAGGTTACAGCATGGATTGTCTCGTACAGCAGACAGCTGTCTCACTCCCGACTCTCCAGGATGATTGTAGCTGAGGTCTAGCTCTCTGAGCGTCGAATGATCTGAGCTTAAAGCTAAAGCTAAAGCAGAGCAGCCATCCTCTGTAACACAACACCCTGAAAGACTGCAGAGGAACAACGATTACTATTCATTGTGAATGAAGTAATACGCCACCAACACACACCTGATACAGTTCCAGTGTGTTTGGTTCATTACAGTCGGTAAATAACAGATAATATACTGTCCTGTTTACTGCAATTTACTCCAAATCCTCAATTGTGCAGGATTTCTTTTTCGTGAGTCTCTCTTATAAAAGATTTGGCACTGGGTTTATTTCTGAATTTATTTAACAGTGCTCTATTATAACATTATAACATATCTGTAAACCCTATATTAAATATTTATAAATTATACGTTAAAAAAATTAAGGTTCTGTTGTCTTTTCCTTTTTAAGACGTACAATTCAACAACCCTACATCTTTTAAATGCATAAAAATGTTGTATTTCTGTATTTTTTGTCTTCATACTACGCATACTTATGTTTTTATGTTTAACTGATCCCTTTTGAAAGTTGTGATTTCAGTCAGTCAGTCAACGAAAGGTACTCCAGGAAAAGGACCGGGATGGGTTTGTCCTTTCACTGCACTTAAGCTCAATTTCAACCTTCCATCTTTTTTAATGCTTACACCAGAAAGTATGTTGAGTGAAGCTTGGGTTTAAATGATTTAGTAATGTTCAACACAGCAAGACCCAGTTCAACAGAAACAGGAACTAAAAATCAGTCATGACTCCTTCAGTGGAAACAAGCCTACAGTTTCTGACTTCCTAAAAAAGTTCCTGTATGTGTCTGTATGTGGTACTTTCCTTTTGTACCCATGATTCCTAGTTGACCAAGTCAGGTTTAGCTTTTGAGCTCAGCATGTCTAGATCTTGGACAACAATAATGGATTTGTCTGTAATTCTGATGATTATTCCCAAAGGAGCCTAAATAAAATCATTCGGACTCAGGCCAGGTTTATTGTGTGACATTTGAACATTATTTTAATATTATTACTGATCACGTGGTACAAGATCACAATTAAATCTGGCCTGAATTCTATTACAGACTGTGAGATAACATGTTCTACGATGACAATCCTCTAACGACAGACTTGCGATTAAAGAAAATGACCTCGTTCTGCTCATGTCATCAATTAGCGTGATCCAGAAATCAGTTCCTGACAGAAAATGGTCTTGCAATAAACACAAACGTTCTTGAGGTAGTAAGGAGATTGCTTTCTGTCCCTTAGCATGTTATATTTATGCTTCTCCATTTCCACTAGCGTATTTGTAGCTGTCTAGCGAGTTTGCTGCCCTCCTATTGGTGGATTTAAAAACAGCATCGTAGCAGCACTCACACTTTGATTGCAACGACACTAAATTAGCTGCCGAAAACATAAGCGTGTCACATTTTGCATTTCAAGGCCGCCGATCTCAACTCACAACCAAACAATTCTTTTATGCAATTTTTATCTGCGACAACAAAATCGGTGAAAAGGCACCACATAAGGAAAACAAAAACTAACAAAAGCAGCATTTGTTTATTCATGCCAGAAAAAAACCTGAGTAGTAGAAAAAAAAAAACCTAACAGAGAAAATAAAATGTCATCAGTTGCAGTACATGCATTGCAAAATCTTGATGAACAAATGAGACAAGCAGAGAATTGCTTCACTGTTACATTGCACTGCTGTGTGCCTTTAATTTACCCCAGTTTCTGCAGTGAGCATCGTGGGTCCTGAAGACCAGAGCAAAGCAGCTTCAGCCCTGAATCATGCGCATCATTGTCTCTCAGCTCCAGTTCTCTCAAATGAGTGTGGGAACTCAGAACTGAGGCCAGGTTTGAACAGGACCTCTCTGTGAGATTACACCATCGCAGACTGCAGCACAGAAAAGAAATTCATTACAAGTAGTTTCTTTCTTGCACAAAACAGTAATATCCATATTAATTCTGAACAAATACTTATCACCATGATTCAAAACATCTGAAACTTTCACAGCTAATATAATAGCATTTTTGTTAAGTTGTTAAGTGTCTAACACTTGTGGGGTTCGAGGGGAAAATGAAGAGACAGGAGGCAGGCTTGCGACAACTCAAAAGGTGCACTTTGTTTTCTTTCGCTTTTCAGCGATTTTAGTTTCTGCCGGGATCAGACTACATGATATTTTTGTCCTTCACACTGGTCACCATGGTAGATTAGACAATCATAGTGCCATGAATTCCTGCCATGTCTTGGTTGGGAGATTGGCAGCACTACAAGTTTGACTGACCAATCATCGTTCACGTCCTTGCATGTCGTAAGGGAGGAGGGTCAACAAACTGTCAATCATGGCTACAGAAGGAACGTCAAGGAACACATTGCAGGAGTTGTCAAACTAGGCGAGAAAATACAAAAAATTCTGACATTCGAGACTTTTTGTCAGGGTGTCATGGGACGTCCCAGACGCCACATCGCTGTTCTTTGATTATGTCACACTACACGACCTATTCGAGTCAAAATCAGGCTGAATTCATGTAGTCTGATCCCAGCATTACTCAGCACACACATGGCTCCCCACTTCCACGGTCTCAAACAAGATTCCTTCATTCTTTGCTCACAAACAAAAATGTAGACATAATATTCACCTGAGTTTTTCGAGGAAGCAGTTTGGGCTGATTAATCCAGCACAGAGCAGTTCCAGTCCTGAATCTCCAATGTAATTGTTGCTGAGATCAAGCTCTCTGAGGTATGGATTTTCTGCCTGTAGAGCCAAGGCCAGAGTTTCACACGTCTCCTCTGGGATGCCGACATCAGCAAGCCTATAGATTAATTAAATAACATTATCATTTGAACAATTATTCCATCTCTTGTTACAAATTTTTTGCCTGATTTTCTCCCAGATTTTGTAATTTGCCAATTTTTCAAACTACTGCATTACAAGGCAGCATAACACACTTGAAGGAAAGCGCTATCTACCCTCTTCTGCATACATGAGATTGTGTGGAACTAAATTTTATAGGACCATCGATCTTCAGAAACAGGATTGCTTTGAAAAAAAAAAAAAAAAACACACAATGATGATAAACCTTATACTCTTGAGTTTACAGTCTGGATTCATCAGTCCAGTAGAGAGAAGTTTTACTCCGGAATGGCCGAGGTTATTGTAGCTCAGATCCAGTAACTCCAGTTTACAGTTTGGGTGTGTTAGTCCATCACAGAGCTGTTGCACTCCGGAGTCTCCGAGCTTGTTGTAGCTGAGATCCAGCTGTTTCAAGCGCGAGCAGGGTGACTGGAGGGCAGTTTTCAAGGCTTCACATGATTCATGGCTGAGGTCACACCTGTCCAAACTATAGAGTGACAGAAACTATTTCAGTTTGTTTTCATGAGTTGGTTTTAATATTGTTACCGTAACCTATTTTTTAAGGATGTTCAGCTATTGACAAAATAAACAGTGAATGGAGTTTACTATAAATTAACCTGAGTTTCTCAAGTTTACACTGCAAACTAATCAGTCCAGCAGAGAGGAGCGTCACTCCGGAGTCTTTTATGTTGTTGGAGCCGAGGTCAAGCTCTTTCAGGCGCGAGTTAGCAGATTGGAAAACGGAGGCCATTAATTCGCAAGATTGTTCTGAGACGTTTGTACCAGCCAACCTGCAAACAGGTAAAAAGTGCAAAAACAAAGATACAGTACAATGACTCAAAACACTCAGATTCTGTTTCTAGGTTTGTTATAAAATGTCCAATAGTACCATCTGCTAACTGCGTTCTACAATGCAAGTCGACAGAATTTTTTTTTGCACGCTATTTGCAAAGCTTTAAAACATTGCATCAAGTGCCTTTACTATTGCGAACATGAGCAAAATTATTACAAACCCAAGTGTCTGCAGTTTACAGTGTGGGCTCATCAGACAATCACACAGCAGCTTGACTCCGATATGTTCGAGCTCGTTGTGACTGAGAGTCAGTTTCTCCAGTTTGCTGTGTGGATTTGAGAGGCCGGCACAGAGAAGTTTCACTCCTAAATCTCCCAAACTGTTAAAGCTGAGGTCCAGTTCTACCAGGTGCGAGTTAGCAGACTGGAGAATTGAAGCCAGGGTCTCGCAGGATTCGTCTGTGAGGTTGATACCAGCAAGACTGTGGAGGATTGTGAGATGAAATTAAACAGATCAATGAAACTTCAACAAGAATGACATAGCCTCAAAATGATTTAATTATTTGTTGAGGGAAATGTCAAGGGTCCAGGAGTCGGATGCAAGTGGTTTATTTACAAACATCAACAATACAAAAACTAAGCATGATCTATGACCACGAAGCAAGCATCACACAGGAAATAGCTAACAGTACAAACGCTAGACAAAGAAACATACAAAAACCAGGGCTTAAATACAGAGCTCATGAGGCGCAATCAGGAACAGGTGTGTGTGATTAGTGGGATCATGTGATGTGCAGGGGCTGATGGGTAGTGTAGTACGGGCACTGATTTTGACGCCAACATAATTAAATCTATCAGTTTCCTGTCAAGTTCATCATTCTCCAGTAATTTGGTTAGTTTTTTTTTTTCCCCAGAAAAAAAAAAAAAAAATCGCTGGCTGGAGCGCCTTTTCTGCCAATTAAAAATAGTTTATGTACTGTACCCATACTCTAACAACACTCTTAGCTAGTATTGGCTAACTAGCTAACTAACCGAGCTTTCTCCCAGAATTCTTCTTAGATTCGGCAGATCCAGCAGAGCAAAATTGGCTGTGCTTTCTGGGTAGGAGAAGCGTATTCTCACTCTACTGTAAATCACATGGCACTCAGCCAATCAGGGACATCTGTGAGGTCATGGATGCAAAAGAGGGCAAATAGTGCTTCCCTCTAAGTGTGATGCAACAGTTCAAAAAAAGATTTGGTTTCACAGAGGAAGCACATGTTTGCTGTTGTAGATGTTGTGTCATAGGGGAAAGTAAGCTAGTGGGTGGGAAATTTATATTTCCTTATCATGGCACACGATCACACCTCTATTACTACATGACCTCGATGTCATACAGTTTGTATTTACATTTGATGATGCGATGTTATGCTTATGATTCTAAAGTTTCCGTGCAGAAATTTACCTGGCTCTTCTTGAGGTCTTGACAACTGGTAACAGTCTCCGATATCCCTCAGGAGATGTGTTACACATCTTTAAGTCAAATTCATTCATCACGTCATCCGACGTAAGCAGCACATAGGCCAAAGCTGAGCACTGGTCAGGTTTAAGCTCCGTCTCTGACTGCTTGCCTGATCTCAGGAAACTATGAATTTCTTCCACCAACGAGTTGTAATTCAGTTCATTCAGACAGTGGAACAGGTTGATAGTCCTTTCTGCTGACGACTCCTTTCTGATCTTCTCCTTGATGTAGTCCACCGTTTCTTCCAAACTCTCCAAACACGGTTTTGGCAGCAGGCCTCTCAAAAGCGCCTGATTGGATTCGAGCGAGAGACCGAGAAGGAAGCGCAGGAAAAGGTCAAGGTGTCCGTTCTCGCTTTTCAACGCTCTGTCCACAGCGCTCTTGTGCAAATCTGACATCTTCACCGTTTTGCTCTGATTCTCGGTGTCTTCTTGGAGTATGTTTATGTGGCTGTCTGTAAATTTAAGTTGCACATACACAGCAGCTAAGTGCTCCTGAATGCTCAGATGTACAAAGCAGAAGACCTTCTCTCGGTACAATCCAAACTCTTCTTTGAAAATTTCTGTGCAAATTGCAGAGTACTCGGTTGCTTTGCTAACATCGATGTCGCATTCGATCAAATCATTTTCGTAGAAAATCAGATTTCCTTTCTCTAACTGCAGTAACGCTAGCTTGGCCAGTTTGGAGATCATCTCTTTGTCAGACTCGAGCAGGCCCATGTTGTTCTGAATTGCTCCGTGGTATTTCTTGTTTTTCAAATGTGTCTGAATGAGAAGAAAGTGGGTGTACATCTGGGTCAGAGTTTTAGGTACTTCCGTGTCTGATTCACCCAACATCGTCTCCAGAACCGTAGCAGATATCCAGCAGAAGACGGGGATATGGCACATAATGTGGAGGCTCCTTGAAGACTTTATGTGTGCAATGATTTTGTCAGCAAGGCCTCGATCACTGAACCTCTTCCTGAAGTACTGCTCTTTCTCCGCGTCGTCAAACCCTCGGACCTCAGTAAGCTGGTCAACACACTCAGGAGGGATCTGATTGGCTGCTGCTGGTCGGGAGGTTACCCAGAGAAGAGCAGAGGGAAGTAGATTTCCCTGAATGAGGTTTGTTAACAGGACATCCACCGAGATTTTCTTTGTCAGGTCACAGCACATTTCATTGTTCCTGAAATTCAGGGGAAGTCGGCACTCGTCCAGGCCGTCAAAGATGAACACTATTTTCACTTCCTCACTCCTTATAGTTTTGAGTTCTTTAAGTTCTGGAAAGTACTGATGAAGAAGCTGCATCACACTATATATGTCATTTCCCTTCAAATTCAGGTCACGGAAAGGAAGCGGGAAGATGTAATGGATATCCTGATTCGCTTTTCCTTCTGCCCAGTCCAAGATGAATTTGTGTACAGATACAGTTTTCCCGATCCCGGCGATGCCCTTGGTTAGCACGGTCCGAATGCGTTTGTTCTGTCCGGGTAAAGGCTGAAAGATATCGCTGCAATTGATCACAATCGCTTCCATTCCCTTGTTCTTGCACGCATCCTCAATCTGTCTGATCTCATGTTCTTTATTGACAGCTCCATCCCCTCCTTCTGTAATGAGAAGCTCTGTGAAGATATCATTTAGAAGAATCGGATTCCCCTGCTGAGCATTTCCTTCATGTATGCACTGGAATTTAGATCTAAGATGATCCTGTAGTTTAGATTTTAGACGATCTTGGAGGGTTTTTTGACTTTTTCCTATGAAACAAAAAGATGAACCAATCAAATAAAATGATGGGTTTAGACCACGTTCATTGGAAATGCTTCAATAGACAGATGTTTGATCGTACCTAACTCCAACATGACCTTTAGAGCAATCTTTGGAGCCACATCTGAGCCAAATCGCTCCAGAATGAGTTTAGATGCTTCCTGGATATCACAAGTCACCTCAGGAGTGTCAAAGCATTCTGGGTAATTTTGGCACAGATACCGCATGAACTTGTTTGTGTCTACATTGTTCAGCGTTTGCTCAAGCAAAGACAATGTGTCGAGCTCCAGCAGGGCCTGGAACAACGAAAGAGGAACATTATAGCACAGGTCAGAAGGCGTTGATTAATTTTCTATAACTGCAGCTCTGACAGTAGTGTTTGTGCAAATCACGAAAGGTTAGCGTTTCTATAGTTCTAACAGCTCATTCGCAGGGACTTGGACGGTGGACGCTGCGCGTAAACAGATTTTTTAGAAGTGTGAGTACTTGAGAGTTTTCTAGTAGATGTTTAATTAACATTTATGGAAGGAGTCCCCAGTGTCAGCGCTGTAAATTTGTAACTATAATAAGGAGTTTACAGTTCTTTACAGTTTTTCGGTAACATGACAAGCTGCGTTTTCTTGAGAGGAAAAAAAGGGGCTGCTAAAAAGTAAGTGAGAACAGGAACTAACTTGTTTCACAGACATTGCACAATATTAAATGTAGCTATAAACAGACGTCCAATGCATAAGAGGGTATAAGGGGAATAAAACACTTGAAGACATGCTGTTATTGGAAAATAATCAACTGCAGGGTGTATCGGGAGCACACACTGATTTATTCCTTACTTATAAATTATTGTTATAGATATGCAATTGACAATTGTTATAAATGACAACTTTGTGTTGTGCAATTGAGCAAATGGTTTTCTCCGTATCATGTGCTTGTGTGATCACGTCATTAAGCATGACACACTCTTCAGTTCTATACCTCAGGTGTATAGGAAGCATTATGTACAGGATATAAGCAAGAGACTCTGACATCTTATGAACTGTTCAACACGACAGTGAAAGAAAAGCCTCGTGTATTAAACAGCCCTGTATGAGCTGCACAACTTCTTTTAACACCACAGTTTGGTTTTTTTTGCCTTACCCTCACTCCCTGTGTGTAGCTCTTGCTGTGTCCTCGATGTTCCACAGTTGCACACTGTTTACAGATCAGGGTCCGATCTGTCTTGCAATAAACTTCCAGAGGCATGCGGTGCTGCAAGCAGAGGTTCGGCTCTTGTAGTGTGTACCTCGCTGATACGGGGGTTGACAGGTGCAGATGCAGAAAAGTTTCCCCTTCGTCCTGGTTGAGTTCTGCTGACTTGTCACTCTCCACAGAGACGTAGCTAGGTGACGGTGAGTGTGGTCTTTCTATCAAAACACTGTGAATGACAGAAACCTCTTTTTAACTCGTTTAAGTTCTTTTGATTAAAGTTTTGTTTTTATGAGTTTTGTTGCTCATGGTTCAGAATTGCCTAATATTGGGTGTTTAAACCATTTAAAGCTGCATAATTCATACTAAAATTAATTTTTTTTTTTAAACGCATCTGCAAATGAATTAGAGAACAGGTGTGTATCCTTAAAGTCTGTGCATAACTTTATTACACCTGACTACACTGGTTCCATGGAGTGTTGTTAAGAGGTCCCAAACAAGGAATTACACTATATCACTAAACGTTCGTGTACCCCTAACCATCACACACACATGTCCTGGTTGAACATCCCATTCCAGATTTATTCCCCCTTCCCACTCTTCTGGGAAGGCTCTCCACTAGAGTTTGGGGCGTGGCTGTGGGAATTAGTGTTCATTCAGTTCAGCTGCAAGAGTATTAGTGAGATCAGGCACTGATGTCAGGTGAGGAGGCTCCAGTTCCAGTTCATGCCAAAGATGTTCAGTGAGTGTAAGGGTCAGCGCTCTACCCCACCGCCTCAGCACCACACGAGTCGAAGGGCTGTGCTTGGCCAGGCATAGGAGCGTGTGTCGATAAAGGCTTGTCCAGGAAGACGTCGGACCTGTGACAAAGTCTGTAACCATTATTAGACAGTGTTTAACTATCATCAGGACCAAATTCCTGTGAATTTGGAGTTTTTGAGCTGCTTGAGAGAACTAAAAACTAAAGGGGGACAGTGGGGACAAGATGGTACACGTGAAGACAAGGGAACAGACCACAAAGCAACAGTTAGAAAAAAAAAAGGGATGGTCCTTTTAAGAATGGAGTTTACGTTTTTCTTTTGCAAGCAAGCACAGAATAAGAATGTGAAAAATTTGAAAACGATTTTGCTAAAATAATGAAAGAATCTTTTATGATGGTTGTTATAGATTATTCAATTGCGAACCTTTTCGCACTGCTCGTCTCCCCTCGGCTGAATTTGTAAGGTAAATCCATGGACATATCGCTCTTCATAGACACACAGCTGGGAGCAGGTGAGTTCGGTCTTTCTGCCTAAATGACCAGAAAGACATTTCAACGATTATTTTATTAACAATAAGCACTGGTTGTTGATCAGGTCCAAATGGTGCAAATATTCAAATATTGCCACTTGGCATAAAGAAATCTTTGGTAACACTTCATAAATCTTTATAAGGCATAATATCTCTAATAATATTAAATAATAATTATTAAATAATATCTCTGTACAGTCTTCTGAATAGTATTTCTCACAAAGTCTTCAGGACAGAGGAGTTTACACTTCTTTGCAGTTTCTCGGTAACATGATAAGGTGTGTTTTTTTGTCTTATTAACATCAAGAAAAAAGAGAGGCTGGTGAGGGAACGACTGTTTATAGCTGCTATAACATAACTAACGTGTTTCATGAACGCTTCAGAACTATTAAACGTAACTATTAAAAGTTAAAAAGTGCAAAAGCCTTATACTATGCCATCATGTGCATATTTATGAACATTTATGGACAGTTACTGAGGCTTATGTAAAGCCTTATAAAGCATTACAACAGAACATCCATGAAATGAAACGGGTATCAACAAAATCCTACATAAAGGTGGAAAGGTTTCACTTAAATGTTCTAGATATGAGTGTTTTGTCGAATAAGGGCTTTGTTACAACTCTGTACACATCCATTGCATAATGCTGCAAGAACACACACAGTCATCTCCACAATTATTGGCACCCTTCAAGAGGGAAAGAAGATTATAGCCGTACATTAAGACCGATTGATAAGGGCGGTACTCACTGCTGATTCTGCTGAGGTTCCTTTGGGCCGCTTTGTAAATCCATCATGCTCTGCTGTTTGGCTCGAGACTTGCCTTTTCATGATTGACTATAAAACAGCCACATTTTTACATTTACACCTTACTGTCTCTACACTCTCCAAAAAAAATACAATTTGTGTGTAAATTGTGACATCCAGGTAAACTCTTAGGAATGTTCTGCAGGTTTCGCATTTAATATGTTTTACATTTGACTACCACTGCTTCAAACTTTTTTTATTTCTTTGTTAAATCAAATTGGTTTTCTGTACAACACCAACACTTAATCAGGTTGTCAGGATGTGACTCTTTTGCTATGACCACGATTTTGTTTACTTCCTCATTTCATCGTGAGTCCAAATCCAGGTGATGCCACAGCCATCTGTGGCTCAGAGTCTAGAGAGCAAAACTGTCCGAGCTGTCTGGGTAGGAGGGGCATACTCTCGTGCCTGTCAATCACAGTGACACTAGCCAATCGTGGGTGTGTGTGAGGATCGTGTATGAGGAAGGGGGCAGATAGCACTTTCCTCTTAGTGTGTTACGCTGCCCTGTGATGCAGCATGAGCAGCACTTTGAAAAGATGCCGTTGGCTGGTTTCATGTGTCTCAGAGGAAGCACATGTCAACTTTGACCCTGTTTAATCTTTTTTTTTTTTTCCCAGCAGAAAAATATATGTTAAAGGTCAAAAATAGGTGTACAGCCCTAGTGAGAAGAAAGGTACAGGGTAAGGTACAGTGTACTATAACTTCACATAACAGTTCAGTGTGCAGCAGTTAGCAGTAGTTGGTAGTTAGCGGTAGTTAGTGGCTAGCAGTAGTTAGTGGCTAGTGGTAGTTGGTGGCTAGCGGTAGTTGGTGGTAGTTAGTGGCTAGCGGTAGTTAGTGGCTAGCAGCAGTTAGTGGCTGTAGGTAGTTAGTGGCTAGCGGTAGTTAGTGGTAGTTAGTGGCTAGCGGTAGTTAGTGGCTAGCAGTAGTTAGTGGTTGTAGGTAGTTAGTGGCTAGCAGTACTTAGTGGTTGTAGGTAGTTGAGTAACTGGTTCTCTAGTTATGCTGTTATAGTGTGTATGTACAACTATCAGTATAATGAAAGTAAACACAGCTACACAGCAAATATACTGAACTGCAGTGTGGACAGAAATCTAAAAGCTTCTTCTGAATAATAATAATAATAATAATCCAAAGCATTTGACTCAGACCATCATGAGGTCTTAACATGACATGTATAACAGGTTCATAGGCATAATATATATTTACAATAAACACTGCTGTGTAAATAACTTACTGATCTTTTGTAGATTTTCGTGAATTCTGTCTTGTTCTGTCTCGAAGAGGAAGACTTTCAGTTTCGTTATGAGAGAGGGAGAGGGGGGTGGGGAGGTGGAGATGGAGACGGACACACACACACACACGCACACACACACACACGCACACAGAGAAAAAAGGGTGGAGACGGACAGAGCGATGGGGGCGTGGAGACGGAGGGGGAGGGGCAGGATGGTAGGCGGTGGCCTGAACGCTGCTATCTGCTTTAATTTTTTTTAATGCTCGATCCTCAGCATTTTTAAAATATATATATATATATATATATAAACTAAATATTTTTTCTGAACGCGTTTCTGTTTGTTAGCAGTCTCAATTCAATCCTTTTTTTAATGAAATCTAAACTTACGTTTCATAACCTGATTAAACTGTAAGGAGTGCTATACCTCAAACCAATCAGAAACCCGTTCTAACGTCACCTGACCGGAAGTCCGCCAATGATAGCTGTTCAAGTAGGAAGTAAAGAACCGGATGAGGTCCGGAAGCTGCGGATTCTGCTGTCAGGCTCAACGTACAAGATTTAAGGCTGTATTATCTCTCACAGCGCCCCGGAGCAAGGAGGCAGTGTAGGCAGGGACACTCTCAACCTCACTCCACCGTAATCAAAAGAATAGAATAAAAAGTAGAAAAGGAATAAACTAGTAATAATTAAATATGAACAAGAATAAACAAATGAAATATTATCAATAAGAATAAAATCTAGTAACAATAATAATGATAAAGTGCAAAGTGAAAAGTGTGTGATCTGTAAACAGTGTCATGTCCTGTCTGATACTCTAGCGAGTGATGGAGCTCAGTATCCTAATGGCTTGAGGATAAACACAGCCCCTGAGCCTGCTGGTTCTGGGCGTAGGGTAACAGTACACGGCTGGGGTGTCAGGGGTTCTTAGTGATCCTGAGGGCCTTCCTGCCACTCCTCTGAGCATCGAGGTCCTGCATGTTTGGCCCCGGTGAGGAGCTCTGCAGCTCTGACTGCTCTCCGGATGGCCTTGTGGTCCTGCTCAGAGCTGCTCCCATACCAGGCCGTGATGGCCCTCAATGGTGCACCGGTAGATGTTGCACAGTGTCCTGGAGTCCATGCCAAATTTAGGTGTTTAAAGATGTACTGCACACTTAAATGTGTTTTTTGAGCTGCAAACTAAACATGACATGTTTCATTACAGTACAAATCAATGCTGGCGTTAAATATTGACCAAATTACCATTTTTATAAAAATCGCATGTTGAAAACGGCTTAAAACACCATCTATGGGTTAACATCAGCCTGAACCTTGCAAGGCCAATGCTGAAGTAGAGCTGACTGTTTGGTACTTCTCTCATTAAATTTTTTATTTAAAAATAAATAAATAAAATAAAAAAGTTAACACCTTTTAATAAAAATAAAACCACTGTGCCTTAAGTTTGCAGTATTTCTTTAAAAAAAAAAATAAATAAATCAGTTTGTGAAAGTGTATGATCAGAACTGCCAACAAATTTTTTATTAGACTTTATAGAATTAATTATATCATACCAAAAAATGGTTTACTCTATCGAAGATCGATCAACATGAAAAACACATTCGGCTCACCGTCTAATGGAAGAAGCTTCTTCCACCAGAGGTCTCTCTTATCAAAGTTCTACGTGTGTGTGTAAGCAGCACCAGCGTGCACAGCTTTACTCTGATAAACTCCACACATCTCTAAACCGCCATGAAGACTCATTTGCATAAAGAAACGCCCCCAAATTGCCATAAGATAGATTTAAAAAAAAAAAAAAAAAAAAAAAGCCCCTTTCCTTTATTAAGAAAAGAAAGAAAGCCAGTAGCCTGCTTGTGGCACTGCTTCCTTTGGACTATCAGAAGGGGCAGAAAAAGGACAAAGCACACCTCCCACTCAGAGGAGACAAAACAAGGGTATGTGGAGGGCATATTTTCACATGAGAGCATCCTAGAGGGCACTTCATCTCATTTCCTTGCATGTAGGACAGCCTATAGGGCACAGCCCCTCATTCCACACTTGAATCACATTTTCAGTGGAACACCACCCTAGAGGGCACTTCAACCTGTTTTCTGCATCACATTCTCCACCTCATGTTTTCTCACATGTGGTAGCAGTCTAGAAGGTCAGATCTTTAAGCACAACATTCTCAGTCAGTCTTTAGATGTGCCTTTTATATGATTTTACTTTCCATTTCTTCACCTGTCTGCACCTTGTGATTTCAGTGAAGTCAGTAATTACTGTCATACACTGCGATTACACTTCTACCATTAGGGCTTCCTGCATGCTCATGGTTAGGAGTGTGTGTAAATATACCAACATCTCAAAAAAGTTATTTCTCTCTCATAATATTTACTTTTAATATTGAATATTGTTCAAAATTTGGAATCACTTTTACAACCAAAATCTCTTCCAGAACTTTGTCCTGGACTTGTTTTGATCGTTGCGTGGTCTTCATGACCCTCTTTGTCCAGGTTAAAAAAAAAAAAAAACCTCAAACAGAAAGCAGTGTACAGTATATACACAATATTGAGGTCACATGACTAATTCCCCACACTTCCAACTCCAATTAAACTGATTATGTAACATCTAGTTACACCAAAACTGTTTAGGCATTTCCACACCAGCTTCAGGGTTCCCCCCCTAAGTCAAACGTTAAGTTCCCTGACTTTTTCCTGACTAAAAAGCTGAAATTCCATGACCTATAACGAACCGAACAGGCCGCCTTAACGCTGAGCAGACAAAAACCAGCCACAGTATTTTAAACCCATCAATTTGCGAGCTTTATGTACTAATTCACAGATGTCTTCAGTACAAAAATGAGTTTTTACTGCTTAAACCTAGTGAAATACTGCATGGAAAAATATTGCCGTTCTGCCAAAATGGCAACTTAAAAAAAACAAACAAACAAACAAAAAAAAAACATGCTACAAAGTTCCCCGATATTCCATGACTTGGCCCAAAATATGATCAAATCCCCTGACTTTCCATGTTTGGAAGAGACTTGGAAATTCCATGACCCATGGGAACCCTGCAGCTTATGCGCTCACATTTGTGGAAAGTTAAAGGGGGTGAAAACTTACGCAAGGCAGTGTACCATTCAGTCCCATGATGCAATGTCTTTAGATTTCTTTAATAATGCCAGTGATTTTATTTTAGTCCTGTAAATGTTAGACATAATTGTGTACATTATTAATTTGACTTAAGACATCCAGGTAGTTTTCAAACTATTTATTTGATAGCAAGTTCCTTTTAGACTGTGTAACAGCACTTTCCTCACTTAACATTAAACTGTTGATCTTATTACACCAGTAGAACAGTAACATCCAGTATGGTAACACCTACAGCAACGCTTCATGGGCGACACGGACACAAATTGTTCAACTCAAAGACCTCTGGGGGGAAGGAAAAGCAAACTAACATACGCGTACACACACACGCACGCGCACACAGAGAGAGAGAGATCACTAGCTGGTCTTGTAGAGTTTGTGGGATGCTAGCGCTTCAGCTATGACTTAAGTGCATTTAAAAGAAGGAATGCGCTTCTCGTCTGGTTCCTCGACCTGACATTTACTCCTTGGAGTGCATGTACAGTAAGAGGTCGGCGACACGGTGGCTGTAACCAAATTCGTTATCATACCTGTAACAAAAAAACAAACAAACAGATAAACACAGTTACCATATGATGACACAGCTGATGATTTTCCTACAGCAGCACGTACCAGTGTTTTATTCCTCTTATGCCACAGCAACTTACCAACAATTAGTTATTAAAGAGCAACACGTTGTGCATTTTTATCTTTATAGTTACATTTAAATGTTGCGAAACAAGTTAGTCCCTGTTCTCACTTACATTATAGTAGCTATAACACAGTTGTTCCCTCACCAGCCTCTCTTTTCCTCTCTCGAACACTGACACTGCAGACTCAAGCGAGTATGCGTTTTGTTTTTTTTAATATACAGCATCTGCTGTACGAGTCTGTATGAGCTGTTACTATAGAAACAATAATGTATCAGAACAAGCGGTGATTTGTAGCTGCATTACCGTCAGAGCTGCTGTTAGAAAATGAATCAATGCTGTCAGAATTCGACAGTGTTAAAGGTGTGTTCACTCGCTTGCTGACTTACCAGGAAATGAGTTTGACAAAGTTGTCGTTTAGGGAAATACCAGCACCGGCATCAAAGATGGAGGAATGGGTGTCACCAACGAAGTCTGAGGACACAACCTAAACAAATAAACAAAACAAACAGTAAGCACTCATGCTACAGTGCATGAGCAATTTCACTGGCTAGGCTAATTATCTCTTGACTCACAGAGTCCTCTGTGTATCCCAGAATTCCCTTCAGGGGTCCATGGGAAGCCTTCTTGACAGCCTCCTTGATGTCAGCGTAGCTGGCGGGGGTCGAGAGGCGGCAGGTGAGATCCACAACAGAGACGTCGGCCACGGGGACGCGGAACGCCATGCCGGTCAGCTTCCTGTAGCAAAACAGGAAAAACGCTCTCATGTTTGTTATGTTTAAGGAATAGCAGAGTGAAAACTATGTTTGTGTTCCTCCTGCTGACCCGTTGAGTTCTGGGATGACTTTTCCCACAGCCTTGGCAGCTCCTGTGGAGGCGGGGATGATGTTCTGGTGAGCGCCGCGGCCGTCGCGCCAGGCCTTAGCAGAGGGACCGTCCACTGTCTTCTGGGTGGCAGTGTAGGCATGGACTGTTGTCTGAAGAGACAGCGAGGTCGGGAAAAGTGTAAGGCTTAAAGGCACAAGAGTCCATGTGGATTTCTTACTTCTATAAATAACCAGGAAAATAGAACATTATCCAAAAGAAAAATAAAAGGGTTTAACACCATGGCCTCAGCACAAGTGTATAAAGAGGCTGAGAAAACCTGTTCGGAAAACTCGTAGAGTAATGCACAAATCATGTGTGTCAAAATGAATTTAAAAAAGCTGAATAATATCTAAAGCTACAGAAATGATCCTTACCATGAGAGCCTCCTCGATACCAAAGCTGTCATGGATGACTTTAGCCAAGGGAGCCAAGCAGTTAGTCGTGCAGGATGCATTGCTGTCAGATACATTACCAGGCATCCGGGTTATCGTTAGTAGATATTATTTTTTTAAAAATTCAAACATGCACAAAACTGAAAAGTCTAGTAATCAGTAATCATGTGATTTAGAAATACATTTTCTCTTCTTAGTTAAAAACGTGCAGTCACGCTGATTCTGGGTTGCACCAAGAAGTTTAAAATTAAAACACAGATGATGAAATTTACAATTAATTAATTATACACCATTACAAATTTATTCTAAACAAGCAAACAACAATGTCCCTGAATATTAATCCTTTTTTTTCCTCCACCATGGAGTGAAAAGGAAATTGATCAGAGTATAAAAATAATTACGTGAATATTAAAACTGGATTAATTAATAAACTTTAATAATCCAGACTATTCCCTGCTGGTGCAATCCCTGTCTAGGGGTTTTAGGTTTCTGTTTAGAACACTAAACTCACCTGACGATGGTCATGCTGGAGGGGTTGTACTTTTCCTCATTGACTCCCATCACAAACATGGGGGCGTCAGGGGAGGGGGCAGAAACTACCACACGCTTGGCTCCACCCTGCAAGTGAGCCTGTAGAGAACACACACACGCACGCACACGTGACTCAAGATGAAGAAATTCACTTGAAGAATAATTTCTTGCTGCGATGTGGCTTGAGACTTACAGAGGCCTTCTCAATGCTGAGGAAGACTCCGGTGGACTCCACAACGTACAGAGCACCGGTGTCGCCCCATGGGATCTCAGCAGGCTTCATACTGAGAACAGAAGGCAGAAAGTGTTCAGTAGAGCTGGGGCCTCGTTTATAAACACTCAGAGGTCTGATCTAAAAATTCAGATCTAAGTAACGACTTACAAAACAGGAAAAGAAACTTGATGTGCAAATGTTTCCTGGTTTTATTTACCAAGTCGGTGCAACGCTTCCGTTTCCATAATGGGGACAGAGGTTTTCTAGACAGCATTTGATTGGATGCAAATTTAGATGATGAAGACAGAAGGAAAGGGGTTTTTTTTGGGGGGGGGTCGTCAATTTTCCTGGAAATGATGCACTAAAATTGAAAGTCTACTAAACACTTTAGCACTCAAAGGCTTGCAATGAGCAATCTTATTTCTACTCAAGGAGGAAAGTCTCAAATGTTGGAGAAATTGTTTAAAATATATTAAATGGACACTAAAGCATTTAAAATGTATAGAAATGTACAAAATGCGATCAGAATTGAGATGTAGGGTTGAAGTGGGCTTTTTAATATAAATCTAATTTAAATAAATACAAAATAAGCATTTTCATGCAGTATTTAAGTTTTAGCGTCGTTTGGAGGACAGCGCATGTCTTCCTCTCTCGCTTCACTACGCAAACGTGTGATTTCTATCCTGACGCCAGACTACAAAGCCGAGTCATAACAGATGAGGATTTGTGACTTTGTACTTGCAGAGGGAACCAAAAATAAAAATAAACAAACCCCCAAGAATCTCCTCTACTACAAACATCTACAAAAGCTGGAATTTTTCTTTCCAAGCTAAGCATGAAACACTAAATTGGCTTATTAGGTTTAATGCTGTGCTGTGTCTTGCGGAGTGAGTGAGTGTCCCTCACCACTGGAAAACAGAGATAGCCTGGCCATCAACGACGAGCTTGCCGTCCTCATGATGCACTTCTCCCTTGTAGCGTCCGTGGGTGGAGTCATACTTGAACATGTAGACCTGTAGGAGAAACACATGCGTTCCAACATCGTGACCTCTACGACCTTTGCTCACACACTAACGAATTACAAGGTCAGGAGGTCAAACCTCACCATGTACTGCAGGTCAATGAAGGGGTCGTTGATGGCCGCGACTTTAATCCCTTTCTGCAGGCAGGCCCTGAGGACCAGACGGCCGATGCGGCCAAATCTGACAAGACAAAGATGGGCCACGTTTAAAAACAAAAATACCCATAATTCATGAACACGTGATTCTAAACGTGATGCAGATGTTGGTGCTTGTTCATTTACCCGTTGATTCCGACGCAAAGGTTTGACATGGTTACAGGTTAATGGGTTGTTCTGAGTTCGGACCTGCAGAGCACAAAAAACATTGCTTACGTTATTTGATTCAATCGGATTCAAATTGTGCATCACTGCTGAAATAACTGGGACAAAATATACACAAGTGAATAAAAAAAACAAACAAACCCATAAGTGCATTTCCATTCTGTAGGCAATACTCCTAATTTATACCGAGTTAATTAAAACCAGTTTCAGATTTGACAATGATATCTACATTTTATTCCGTAATCATTATTCTGCGCATGCATAGCTTTAATCTGAAATGTTCTGCCCAAGTGTGCAAGAGTATCAACAATATTTAACTCATTAAAGTGACTCCGTGTTTAAAAAAAATGATATGCATTACGATATCCTATATACATTTACTCACAAGGGTTAAAAAAAAAACCCAGTGAAGTGTTTAAACATTTAATGCCTACAAAAAGAAAGTTTTCAAAAAATTCATTAAAAACGCTCAACATTTTATTAGACTGAAGGAGAAAATTTTAAAGCTGTGTAAATGTTATGTAGCTTCCAGTCAGTTTGTAATCTTAAACGCGTCTTGTGATGTAATTTATCACAATATCGATACATCATATCGCCCAGCCCTACAGTACACCGAACACAAGCACGCCCATTACGAGTGTACATTTTAACCACTTTATACTCCGGTGCTAAAATCCTCGATTCATTAAAGAGTTACGTAGTCAAAAGGAAAACCTCTGAGCTCTATAATGCGCCGTAATGCTTGTTAATTCTGTACTTGGAAATAAAATCTGTACTAATCAATCGGGCCTGTTGCGAGATTGCGTGCAGAGCCTCTGAGCTCTTTAAAAGTAACTATGAGAGGGTGTGATTTCGGTTTGTGCTCGAGGAGATCTTGTTGTTTTAGCTGTCATTAGCATGCAGCTTGGGGAACTCACTGAACTTTCAGGAGCTTGGCTCAGACCCAGAACTCTATTGTGCTGGTTTCAAAGAAAAAGAGCAGGCAGAAATACAAGCATGTTGCCAAGAGCAACTGGAAGACCGGCTTAGTGACTCCATTTACCACTGAATAACTCCTTACAGGGTAGTTATATGAAATATTTAGTTTGTTTCCCGTTGTAACACGAACAGGAAACATGACAAACCTTAGAGGCAGTGGTATAAAAATGTAACAAACGTAAAAACGCAGTTCTTGCCAGTCACACCTCAACGAGCTCAAATCGCTCCTGAAGCAAGTCGCTGCATGTGAGAAATTTATTACAACTCACCGCCTGCGAGCAGTAAGAGTACGGGTTGCGCAACTCGAATCTAAACTAAACAGAGCAAGACTTTTCCCATCTGACCATATAAGGCATGTTTAAGACAAGTGTGGCCTGTGGGAAAGAGCACAGGAAGTGGAAGGGGCTTCATCTAGGAAACAGGAAGCATCTCCAACTACCATGTCTGTAGAACACACTGTAATAAGTAAGGAATAAACCCACCGTGTGTGGTGCAGTTACAGTAAAATAATCAGTGACGTGTCACAGAGACGAGTTCCTGTTACCACTTTGGAGTTGATTATTTTCTCTATTACAGCATGTTCCTGAAGTGTTTTATTCCTCTTACACCACAGTAATTTGTGAACTATTACAATTTTGTATTTACTAAAACAATGTACATTTGATCCGTTTATAGTTTTGTGGAACGTCCACAAAGACAAGTTCTCACTTCCATTACAGCTGCTATAAACAGTTATTTCCTCACCAACCTCTCTTTTTCTCTCATTTGAAGTAAAAATGTAGCTCGTCATGTTCGAGAAACTGCAAAGAAGCATAAACTCCTCTGTCCTGAAGATTAAAATTACAGATTTACCTCCAAGCCTGGATAAAATGTTAAATACACGCATTTCTCCGTACAGAAAACTTCACGTCAACACAACACTATTTGTGGAGTGTATCCCATACAAGCCCCTAAGAATGAGCTGTTACTATAGAAACGATATAATTTTAACGAGCTCAGTAATATGATTCGCAGCTACACTACTGTCAGAGCTGCTGTTATAGAAAACTAATCAACAACCAAGCAGAATCCAGAATTCAACAGTGCTGTGGCAAAAGAATCAAAAATTCCATGTTGCGTTGCACAAGTGAAGCAATCCGTGTTGTTCGGTTTACTGCAGCAGAAACGACAATTCAGGATATTACACCATTCTTACAGTTTAACAGAAATCCTGGGATGAATTTAGAGAGTTACCACAGCAAAGAGTTCATTCTGGTCATTATTAAAGTCACCACTACATTCATTTTAAAATAAAATGGTGAATCCGCTTCATCGCATCACCTCGCTGTTGATTATTGTCCTACATCACCACAACACAGTAAATGTTAATAATGCAAATAACTGATTTAAGGCCTGTATCCACCAATTTAAGGCCTGTATCCACCAAAAGTGTTTCCTGCACTGGCAGCAACTATTTTCGATAGAAGTCCTATGAAGTTCGGCGTTAACGTCCCTCCATGTCCTCGGTGCAAAAATGCCTTCAGAATACAGCTTTTTCCTGCTGCACTCAAGATGTTTTCAGTTGAAGAGAGTTTACCAACATTTGGAACACCACCGAGCTTGTCAAGGTCACTTCTCTCTCTC
>JAOTRR010000028.1:18675854-18687034 GCA_028570945.1 Gogo arcuatus | reverse complement strand
GAGTTTACCAACATTTGGAACACCACCGAGCTTGTCAAGGTCACTTCTCTCTCTCTGACCAATCAAAATCAAGAAGGGGGTGGGACTTACGATATCAACAATGGCAGAGGAGAAACTGATCCTGGCGATGACCGACAACCCAGTTATTTACGATCCAAGACTGAAGGGTTACCATGATCAATATTTTAAATCAGATTTCTAAAGTAAACAGAGACTTGACATTTACAACGAAGGAATGCGGAAGTGTTAGATGTTTTCTGTAACCTAGCAACAAGAGTTTGAGGGAAGCACTCTAAAAACGAGGTCACGCCAGCCCCCCAAAAAAATGCATCTGCTGGACACAGGGTCTTATGAATGTGTTTCTACCTACAGTCACTACAGACATGTAGAATGGAATGCAAGTGTGTTTGGCATTAAATCCTAATTTTAAAAGCTGGGCGTGTTTTCATCGTAAAACGATTCTTCGGTTGTGAATTGAGTTCAGAACATATAACGTGACGTGCTGATGTTATCGGTGGCCGATTTAGTGTCGCTGTGACTAAAGATGGCTGATGACAAAGTTCTGGTAGTGTCAGAAAAGCTTTATTAAAACCGAGAGAGAGAGTGTTGCCAAGACGCTCATCAAAAATCCACCAGTAGGAGGACACCAAACTCCCAGGACAGCTACAAATGTGTTACTGGTGATGGCAAAACATAAAAACGAAACATCTGTTGAACTGTGGCAGCAGAGAGAACGTCTGAAGTCTCTCCACAGTTCTACAACAATAAGACTAAAAAGGAAGTTCCACTGGGGGGGGGGGGGGGGGGGCACGCATGATCGGACGATCGGTGTACGGGGTGCCCAGGAAGCAACGGGAATATCTTGAGAAGAAACACTGATCCGAATAAGTTGAGCAAAATCCGCAAAAACATGATACAGCGACTGAGAACACGTGTAAGGGTGAACACGTAGAGAGTATGTTGTAAATAATGAACGCAAAATTAACACATAGCTTTACTCTCAGTGATCCCTGACTTTTCGGACACACGAAACTCTGCGCTGTCTGAGGAGAGAGATGTCCATTAGCCGTGCTCTCTTTTTTCCCCCGATTTGGCTAGAGCTGAAACCATTTGTTCCGGAGTGGAAATGGTTCCCTCAGCAATGACTGAAATCACCCTCAGGCTATTCATTAATTGACAAAGGCTTTTATCCAATCAATCTACAAGGACACAAGCAGGTTTCCAATCTCATCGGTCAAAGTCAAGCTCTTAGTGAAGGGGAAGTTGCGAGAGTTGTGCGAAAAGAAAATCTGACCTTACCTCACCTTCAATAGGTGATGTCCAGCCTGCATTCAAGTGCATCATCTGACCAACAGAAATACAATAATGAGAAACTTACAGAAGACAAATAGGATCTGTGACAGCGTCCTCTTCCGAATACAGCCAAATTCACACGAGTTAAATTCACAAGTTGAACTGCCCTTGCATCCTGCTCGATGTAACAGAAGACAAGGTAGTAATCTCTTAATCTGATGAGTGTGTGCATGCGCACCTAACACAGGTGGATAATCCTAATCTCTGAAGTCCTTCAGCCGACGCTGCATTTACAAGCTCTCAATGTTTAAATGCAAAAAATCCGCAATTCCTGCATCCTGGTGCAAATATGATCATACAATGATGTAAGGAATAAAAACAGTGTGGTGCTGTTACAGGATAATAACCAACACCAGTTGGGATGATGAAGCACAGTTACCACCCTGAAGTTGATCAGCACAGTCCTGAAGTGTTTTATTCCTTTTACAAAATTAATTTATGAAAGAATGACATCACGCTTTTTTTTTTTTTTAATCTGTAGTGTTACATTTCATGGTCACAAAAGAAATTAGGTTATAAACGCCTCTGTCCTGAAGATGTCGGGAAAACTTAAAGCCGCAGGTTTTACCTCTGGCACTGGAGACTCCTTCCATAAATGTTAAACATCTTACAGAAAGCTTCGCGTATCAACCATTACTATAGAAACGATGACATAAGTGGATTAATATAAACCTGCGATTTATGTCTATAACAATGAACAAATAACAGCAAAAATGCGTGCACGTGCACTGGTGCTCATCCAGCCTCTGCAGTGAGAGGCGTCTGAAATTACAGCGATGCATCATGTGATGTCTGGCAAAGGACATGAACGTCCAGCTCTGCAGTTTTCCTTCCTAGCTTTGTTCACTTTTCCTCCTTCTGCTAACTGAATAACGCTGTTTCATGTTAAACCTGGCTATAAGAACCAGCGTGAAGTGAGATCAGGTGACGAGCCCTCAGCGTATAGTGTGGTTAGAGATCCAGAGGAGCTGTTTGGTAAATAAAACAGGAGGAACAGTTTTTCCACGAATGCGGTGATCAGAAGAGCTCTCGAGAGACGAGTGGGTGAAATAAGAGAGCAGCAGGACGGTGACTGGAATTAGACTGGAGCACTAACAAACAAGTGCTGTGTTCGAGAGTCCCTCCTCTGCACACCGAGCCCAGTTCAACAGCTCCCAGCTTTCTACACTGCACAGTATACTCGATTATAACGCGACCGAGTGTGTGACAAACACGCTGATAATATCATCATCATCAACAATCACAGCTACATATATAGCTGTGAGAAGGAAATTATGACTCCTGAATTATCTGCATGCTCCAAGAGAACAATGGCACAAACAAAATGGTGCCACCCCTAAAAAAAATGTCAAATCTATTTTCTTTTCAATCCCTTAGGTCACATAAATGAAAGGCACTTTTATAAGCACATATAAAAATAGACAAAAGGCTATTTTTAAAAAATGATTAATCACAACTACGATAAGTTAAATGTCAGGAATTGTTGGATGATACCAAAAATGGACGTATGAGCAGAAAAAAATCCGCACTACTTAAGAAAACCTTGTACATTAGAATTTAATAATGCTCAAACTATAAATTCCTCCAATATGATTAAACCCAAGTTACCACTCGTCATATTTAATATTTCTGTACTTTTTTTTTTTTAAAGGAGTTTTTGCATCTATATACAGTACTTGTGAACTATGTTTACCAGTAAAGCAGGATGTAAATTATTTAACTTGTTTAAATGTTTTAAATCTCACAATCATATTTTGAAGACAGTTTAAGAAAAACTGATGTCATGCATTTCACTAGTTTCTTTATTATCTCCTGTTAACATTTTTCAGGGACAGAAATAAGCTCCACCCCCCAAAACAAGGACAGAACTGTACAGCCCTGCCTCTTCTTCTGTAAAATTGGGGTTGCTTAGATGGATAAGGAAGAGAGTCCCATCAGTTTCTTCATTACTGTTTCACAGACAGCAGCTCTAACAAAACTACAAATGGCTGCTTTAAACTCAACTCCAGCTTTACTTCTGAGAGGATGTCTCACACCAGGATGATGCCTGAGAAACAGCTGTATCAACCCAGTTAAAGTAAAATTCCTCATCCAGGACAGTCTATCTGGGTCGGTCTTCCCCGGGGGACACTGTGTGAGCAGAGAGAGTCCATGTGCGCTTTATTTTTCATCACATTTATTTGGTGCAACCGGCGATACATGCTGAGAATAAGAGACCTTATTGGGGAAGGCGTTTGGCAGCCATTTTGAGGAAGTGCTGTGTCATGGTATGGCCATTTATACACCTTCATACCTACTGCAAAAACAGTCTGCAGCCTTTCTTTCAGGAGTTGATACACAAACACTTAGACACCTCATACTCACCTGCACCGAGTCATTTCCAAACCTAATTTTAAAGTGTGTATAAATAATGAATTAAACATACAGAGAAGAAATAGGTTGTCATCTCACTCCTACAGCATTACTAAACTTTCCCCTTCTCAAACTGTCAGTCTCTCCATCCCACCCCCCTTCTCCCTCAGTAATTTTCCACCAGTGAGCTCAGGCCAGAAGGGGAAACAGACAGCACCCACCTTAGAAAAACTCATAAAACCAGATGTGCATATTACACTCCACCCAGCCTCTTTAACCGATTTGTTTAGGTGATGCTTTTCACAATCGGATATTTTGAGCAGATGAAACATAAGGGCCGTGGATGTGGAGCAGTCTCATGCTGCAGTGGGGTCAATAAAACAAAGGACACAACCAGGACGCTGCCAGCAGGAGGACGTGCAGCGTGCTGCGTCACCCTGCAGACCAGTTTGGACCTTTTAATACTAATGCACTCCGATGTCTGAGTATTTTTATAGTTATATATTGTACCACTAACAGCATATATTAAAAGTTAATAGTAACAGAGATTGTTCAGAGGAAATGATCCAACTCCTAGATACGTGATTCTCTCGAACAATTCTTCGATTCTTATCGATGGTTAAAATCACCCACCTGTACCTAAGCCTAGGTGTTCTCATCATGGATGTACATGGTAATATTATGCTTTAAAAAGCAGCAACAGGTCATGCTGGATAGAAACGGAAAAATAACGAATCGTGAATCAAAAGTGAATCGAATCACGAGCTCGATAGAGATTTGCCTTGGTGCCAAATTCTGATCAATCCTAACCAAGCCTAATGCTTTTCATAAAGGATTTAAGTTGTAATATTATATCATGCGTTACAAAGCAACAAGTAGTAGTTCATACTAGAAAGAAATAATATTAATAAAAAGCATGAATCTGAATCAAATCCACGAATCAAATCATGAGCTCCATACAGATTCGCATTGCTACATAACCGTATTTAAGGACAAAGATTAAAACCTTAAAATAGGTTCTTATACAGCTTCTGCACCTCAGTGTCAGGGGTCATGATGCATATGACGCAGTATAAAACGTCAAACCCGTAAAAAGTGAGGTAGATTATAACGGATGGAAGAAAAGCCCCGCCCCCTCAGAGGATCCGATTCATACCGGTTCCAGTTTGCATCAGCATCAACCATACCTGACATTCAGCACGTACACAGAGGGGCTGCACTATTTAAGCCATGAGTGAGACTACCAAGTCTCCCAAATTTGACTAAAAAGTCAAATATATGTGACTTCCAAAGTGGCCACTTTATATAATAATGGCATATATTTAACCGTTAAACACGGCTCGTTTAAGTGCATAACTCAAAACTGAATCATGGGCTTTGTTGCAAATGACGCACACTGAAATTAAGTGCACTACGTAGGGCGTCGAAGCGTGCACCGTGACAGTTTGAAATAGGCTCCAAGTGCGCGTATGTAGGGAACGAGTATTCATTTGGGACTCGGATATGTAAAACATTTGTCCGACCTTGACGGCGGATGCCGTCCTTCATGGCAGATGGGAAAACCTAGACAAGCCCGAATAAAAAAGAAAACAAATATAGGCAGCGAAAAACAAGACATTTATTACTTTCTTGTCAAAGTGGAAAGATTAAGAAGACGCTAATAATATCATTATGTGGATGCTCGGAGTTAGTGATGGAGGAATTACAGTATATTAACAATACATAACATTGCTATATACTTATTGACTATCTTAATGATTATTTCTGGCAAAAACAAACATCCCTGCGCCATGTCTGATGGTACATTCTGGAAAGATGATGACGCAGCGCGTGTTCATCAAGAGCAGCTCGCGACGCACGTAGACATCCATTTTTCCTTTTTTTTTTTTCTTTTAAAAAAAAAATTTAAAAAAAAAAAATTCATTAATTTTATTATTTTTAGCCAGTTTATGGATTCCTCTGCATACAAACACGTGTCATTTATTTTAAACACAATGCGGAAAAAACAATTCCGCACAGGATTAATGGATGAATGAATGAATGAATGAATGGCTCACGCTACATTCATTCGGCTGCATTTTTAAGTACCAAGAAAGCATTCATAAATATTTCACGACCACAGCTAACATCCTTTAAACTCAAGCCATCAGCAGCACCAGATAAAGCCTAAGGACTGCGCTCCAGTGAAGAGCTTCCTGAGTGAATTATTGATTCGGCTAAGTTGCGTCCTTGTACCGAGTCCGAGGCCTAAACGCAGCAGGCAGAGCACATCCTCTTCCTCTTGTTCTCCTTCTCAACAAACTACAAACTTCTCTACAAAGATAGCGAAATTATTTTTTTTTCTTAACCGTAACTTACAATTCTTTACTGTTTAAAAAAAAAAAAAAAAAAAAAAGACGAACGCCATGCGCAAAGTAGCATGAACCGACTTACCTCCTGCGTTCTGTGATGCTGCAGCAATACTGCGCCGCTTCCTGCTGACGCCCCTTTTTATATAATGTGCACGTGCACGGCTCTGGGCTCCCTGGTAACCTGACGTAAGGGGACCTTTTTAAACGTAGAGGCACGAGCGGACTGTCACGGATGCCATGGAAACGACGTAGAGGCCAAAAGAACCACTAAGAATGCGTCGAAATTCGCATTAAATTAGCACCTGATGAAACGTATGCAATTTAAATCTATTATAAAAATAAAATTAGGCAAGAAATCAATATTCCCCCAAAATGATGATTACATTTTGCTTTGGGATACTTAATTTATTCTTTTCGAAGTATTTCCAAATCAAATACAGTCCCTTTTAGAAACATACAGTAGCCTATATTTGCTAAAACGAATATTTTTCTTTGACCGAATCCCAATTCGCTTCGTACTTCCTGTATAAGTGGACTACGTAGGGCATAATCTAATGTCTCTACGCACCCTATATAGTGCACTACTTGCCCGATAGGAAGCCATTTTGGATTCGCTTCTGTGGTATCACGTGACCCTGGTTGCGGCTACAGGCATGGTAGCTCGAGCTACATTCCGCTGTGATGACGCGGCCCGCAGACAGGCAAGGCACGCGCGAAGGAATGGTGCATTGTGGTCCAAAGCTAAAACAGCGCGAGCGATTATAATGGCTTCTGTGCTAACGATGCTAATTTAGAATGAGAAAAATATAAATATATATATGAACCAAACTAAACATTCTGTCAGAAAGTGGATACAATCACGTACGAGGTGCCTCTGAAACACGCCCTCCTTTAGCAACATCGAAAATAATCCGATTTTATTCAGAGAACGTTTTAACCGCCATGAACACCATTATTTTGCTATTACAATAATGTATTTAAAATAATAAGAGTTTTAATATGTTTTGATTGCTTCAAAAATCTTTATACCTACTACTATACATACATATCTTCTTAAAATTGGTTTAAGAACATCTTTACCCTCACTGAAAATTGTAGGATTTATGAATCTGTGCAGTAAGGAACCACCACCACGCCCTCCTGTCATCATAAACACTAATATCTGCTAGTCAGCTCACACCTTCACAGATCAACACGGATGACATTTCATTCAGTATCCCAGTCTCAGTTTGCATCATTTTCTGTGTAAATCTGTCAGAATAGAATGTCACTGAAAATGCTTTTGCATACTGGCTCATGATTGGCTCTTATATTTTATGACATCATAACACGTGTCTGTTCAGTACTAAAATTTTGTTTAATGAGATTTCCAGTGCCTTAATTTTTTCAATACAATTTCCCCACTTTGACCACTCAAATTAACTGCCCCAAAAAGGATTTAATTACCAAATCAGTTTGTAAGATATCAGAATATGTCCTGTATGAATGTATGTAAGGAAGCTTAAATCACTTAAAACCTACACATATTGTGTTTATTATTTTATTAATAAAAGTGTCAGATACAGGCACCATATGATGCTAATTCGAGTCAGTTATTTTTAAATAGGAGTAAGTGAGCAATTATTTTAGGGAAAAATATGTTGGTAGCAGATAAAATATAAAATAAAATAAACCATTATTTGAAGAAGTCAGGTGTCATTTTTCAACACCAAATAACAAGCAATGCTGACGTCCTCTCAGTAATACAACTCCTGATCCCACCAACCTGTTGAAAAATGCAGAAAGCAGATCATCAGTCTTGCTTTGATATCTAGTTATTAGTTAAATAAGATTACAATGAGGATTAGTGAAATACTCACTGCCTGGGTGTCTTCTCACGCCTAGTTTCCTTATTTCATCATAAACGAAGATCAGAATGCCGTACGGCAGCGGTACAAACCACCACTGCACCCTGGAATGAAGACAGAACAGACATGTTATTTATCAATCACTGTTTGTCTACATTTCATCACATGTCCATGTATTATTGTAGAGTACGGGAATGCAGACACTATCAATAATGCTGAGGAAAAACCATAAACTACCTGATAGGCATGAAGTTGAAGATGTTCGGCATCCCTGGGCAGTAACACAACAAGTTACCGAGACACAGCTGGAAGATTATCGCAGACACAAGCACCCGGTTTCTGCATGAAAATAAACAAATAAATAAATAAATCACAGTATCATAATAATATAATCATAATATAATCATAATATCTCAGCAGCTCTGACAGTAGTGCAGCTGCAAATCACAGGTTTATATTAAAGTTTTAATACGTTGTTTCTAGAGTAACAACTCGTTCACAGGGACTTGTACGGCAGGCGTTCCACATAAACGGATTAAAAAACATGTAATTGTTGATATGGTGAAGTTTTCTGTAAGGAAGACTGTGTTTATTTAACATTTATGAAAGGAGTCTCCAGTGTCAGTGCTTTACAACAGTCAGAAATAAAGCTGTAACTTTAAGTTTTCAGGACAGATTAGTTTATGCTTTGAGGTTTCTCTGTAACATGACAAGCTGCTTTTTTTTAAAAAAAAAAAGAGAGATAAAAGAGAGGCTGGTGAGGGAATGACTGTTTATAGCTGCTGTAACGTAAGTGAGAACAGGAACTAAATTGTTTCACAGATGTACAATGACAACATGAAATGGAAATAAATATGGATTAAATAAAAGGATGACGTGTCATTGTTGGATAAATAAAATTTACGTATTTTATTGTTAGTAAATTGTTGTGGTATAAGAAGAATAAAACACTTCAGGACATGCTGTTATAGTAAAATAATCAACTTCAGAGTGGTAACAGTAACTCTATTTGTGACACCACCCTGTCCCTCATTATTTTAGTGACATCTACTGGCAAAAGCATGAGTAAAAGCTGAGGATTGCTGAGAGACAGAGAGTTGGGAGACTGATCTAGAATCGAATATGTATAATTTTTGCTCTGTTTGTTGTTATTGTTGGTACCAGGCCTCTAGTTTAAGACATAGCTGTGTGAGCATGTAGCAGTCATTCCAGATAAAAGTGGTACATGTGGGCTGACACTTTGTTTTCAGGGCATGTGTAAGTCACTAACCTGAAGAAGCCCTGCTGGAAGACAGACAGTCGGCGAGTTTTCCTGATTAAGCAATCAGCAATCTGGCAGACCTCAATACTGACAAAGAAGACGGTGTAGCAGGTGTACTCCTGATACAGACGCTGACTGAACGTCTGTCAAAGAAAACAAAAATAACATGTTTCTTTAAGATCATTTAGATTAGCCAGTGCATTTTTGGTTCCACTTTATATTAAGTGTCTCTAATATACAGTATATGTAGTTACTAATAAACTATCCAGGCAGAACAAATAAGGATGTATTTACTGTTAGAGATCGATTACAGCAGTATGTCATATGTACATAGACACATTTTATTAGCAGCTTTAGCTTGGGTTTATCTGGACAGTTGTTACAGGACTAATGACTCTTTCAGGTGTAA
Source organism: Gogo arcuatus (assembly GCA_028570945.1). NCBI lineage: Eukaryota > Metazoa > Chordata > Actinopteri > Siluriformes > Anchariidae > Gogo > Gogo arcuatus. The sequence goes on along the minus strand of JAOTRR010000028.1, from coordinate 18,677,461 downwards.
CGGAGTGGAAATGAATTTGATATAGAAGTGACACTTTAAAATAAGTGCACAGTTCCTGACATTAGCCAACTGCGTCATAGAAATGCTGCTCATTCTGTGTCACAGGGCGGCGTAACACACTCAGAGGAAAGTGCTATCAACCCTCTTCTGCATACTTGAGCGCAGAGATGCCTACGATTGTCTAGTGTTACTGTGATTGACAGAGGAGAGAGAGTATGCCCCTCCCACCCAGAGAGCATGGGCAGGTCTGTTTGAATTGTTGGAATTCTAACTATCCTACATCCAAAATATCCTATAGATCATATGTACTCTGAGTTCCTTCTGATATAAGCAACTTTTATCGAACGATACATAAAAAACTCTTCACATGCTTGGTGGATCCTACTGATGGTCGGTGTGTGTGCCGAGGTGTGAACGGGAAAGTGACTGAAACTGAAGCCACGTACACATTCACCAAAACACCTACTTCATATGAAACGATCTAAAGATGATCCTTTCTTTTCTTCTCCTGTGCCTTTGACACGTCTCGCAACAATTTACACTTCTTTTTAATTATTCATAGACAGTATCTACATCTATATCTATTTTATGTCTTGTTTCTTCCTTATTTTTATTTTGCTTTTACCTGCTAGCTAAAGAACTTTGTGTACGGAATATGCTCGATAAATAAATTTGCTATGCCGTGCCTTGTAAGCTTGATGTTAGAAAAACAAATACATTTCAAGATGGTCCAATCTTTTAGTGAATATTTAAATCATTGACCGTAAGGATTAAGTTCATATTAAGACTAATCTTGTTCTGACCAACCCATTCCTGTCCGTAGCTGTCCTGTAGGTCCTGCAGTGTGACGTTTTCCCAATAAGAGCGAAGGCCCACACACAGCAGAGGGTACCAGCCCTCCTGAGCCATCGCTGTGAAGTAATCTGTGAATCCTGCGAAAGACTGGATCGCTCCTGAAGACAGAAATGGAGCTCTTATTGATAAACACATACACATTAAAAGAAATCAGTCCTAATATTATAAGCCTAATATTATACCGATCTGAAAGTAAGAGTAGGCGGCGAGGGCTTCGTTCACCAGCCGGTCCCTGCGTGGGTTCCTGGGTTTGAGATGCATGATGTCGCTCTCGGCTTTCTCATAGGCCAGGGACACTGAGGGGTACTGAGAGACAGCAGACGTCAGAGTGAAACATGCAGGATTTTAACGTCACGAGTGAAATGATGGCGATGGTGCACACTCACGATGTCTGTGGCGAGCTCAATGAAGAGGATGGTGATGCAGCCCAGAGGCAGGGGCACGCTGACCGTGATGTAGATGAGGTATGGAGTCAGTTCTGGAATGTTCTTCGTCAGAGTGTAGGCGATGGATTTCTTTAGGTTATCAAAGATAAGCCGACCTACGGAGCAGAAAGAGTAAAAACATAAAGTTCTTTACTTTCAGTAATCAAGAGTGGGATAAATATATAGTATTATATAAGGTATAAATGATATTTCTAATATACAGTCTATATATGGGAAGAAAAATCCAGGACCCAAGATCTGCATAAACTGCATTAAAAATAAATAAATAAATAAATAAATAAATAAATAAATAAATAAATAAATAAA
>JAOTRR010000028.1:18601040-18611463 GCA_028570945.1 Gogo arcuatus | reverse complement strand
CCCTGAGCAAGGCACCTAACCCCCAATTGCTCCCTGCTGCAGTATAGCTGCCCACTGCTCTGCGTATGTGTGTTCACTGCTCAGATGGGTTAAATACAAATCTCACTGTGCGGGAGTACATGTGACAAAAATAAAGGCTTCGGCCTTGGTTCTTCTTCTTCTTGACAATTTGGTACTTCATGAAATTTTACTAAAAATAAAATGTTAACGCCCTCTAATCAGAGGTGGGTGACCCACCTCGCCAGCCCCGCCCTTAAGTAGGAGTCTGTGAAACCGTACTCATTTTCAAATACATATATGCTGATCGAGACTCATCATTCATGGAAGTTTACGCCACCCCACCCCCTTCCTCAGTTTCTCCCTGCACGCCTTTCAACCCCTTGCCCACTTTTTAGCATTTTTCAAATGTATGCAGTGGGTGGAGTTATGCTCAGAGTTGGGGGTGAAGTTACATTTTAATGGAAATGCAAACAGCACTGAACTATTATCTGTTCAGCGGTGATCCATTATCTTTGGTGAACAGGGTAGAGGGGTGCCAATACATTGTGAAGTGTATCAGATGGGCTATAATTTGTTAAATGTAGACCAACTAAGTGGATCTGACAGAAATGAGTGTATATAAATCAGTAAATCTTTTTTTTTCCTGATGGACAGTCATAAAACACCTTCAGACAGGAGCATGAAAAGCTGCGCAATGAAAAGACAGAGTGATTCTGTCACGTTCAGACATTTTCCTGGAACAAACCAACAAAAAAAGGGGCACAGTCTCTCCTACTGTTCCCCTGTCATGCTGAGATTCGCCTGTAGAGCTGAGCGCAAAAGCTGGAAACATCTGAACTGTACGTGACCCTGAGCATGAAACTCTGTGACTCAATTTTGGGCCACACCCATAATCTCTCTCTCTCTCTCTCTCTCCTTTTTTTGCAAATACATAGTGAATTTAAAAAAGACTTCGATGAGGTCAATAGGACAAATATGTGATTGTGATAAAGAACTTTCCTATACCAGCAGCTCTGACAGTAGTGCAGTAGCAAACCCCCGTTTATGTTAATGAGCTCGTTCTACCACATTATCGTTTCTATAGTAACAGCTCACTCACAGGGACTTGTATAGCAGACACTAAAACTTATTTTAAAAATGTATGCATCATTGATGTGGTGAAGTTTTCTGTAATGGAAGACTTATGGAAAGAGTCGCCAGTGTCAGTGCTTTATGCTTACACATATATTATATAAGAGGAATAAACACTCAGGGATATGTTTGGATGTCACATTGCATAAGCATCCCAAAAACAGAATCCTGGAATACTGGCAGTGAAATATTTTCCTTTCAACATGCCGTAACATGACCTGACCCCCAACTTGAAGTTTTAATGTGATAAACAGAGGTAAAGGCGTGTGTGTGGTGGATGATTGGTGTGTTTGGTGAATTTTCTGCTCACTCTCATGGCGCTGGATATCCAGGGCAGGAAGCGGGACACTCGGGTGTAGACGCCGGGTTTCTTTGCCATGGCGCAGCCCGTCCCCCAGCTCACCACACCCAGCAGCCTGTAGCGACTCGTCTTAGAGAGACAGTCGGCCGCTACGAAGGGACCACCGCTGTCTCCCTAAAGTAAACGTGTAAACAAGGAGTGATTATAAAGCACTTTGGTGTCTCTCAGGATCTTAATGTGGAATGATGGTTAAATGGCGCCATCTTGTGTCCTCAGAGTGCTATGGATTATCTGGCGATCATCATAAGTTACCTGACAGGAATCCGTTCCTCCTTTCTCATAACCGGCACAGAACATGGTGGTGGTGACCTGGTTGTCGTAGTAATCAGGGGCGTTACAGACAGCATCACTGATTATGGGAATGTGGGCCTCCTGGAGGATCGTCGCCTGCGTGCCTGAGGAGGAGGGAAGAATGAAAAGGGCATCAAATAACGGAATATAATGGATAATATTTTGTTTAGGACATGAAGATCAGCAGAAATAAAAACACACTGGTGAGAAGGGTTAAGAAAGACCTAAGAGCCACAGTGAGCAAATATGAGCAAAATCCTTGGTATTACTATGGTATCTACTTACAACTTAAAGGAGCAGTTTGTAACTTTTAGAGATGTATAAAATTGCCTCTGAGGCAAACTGCAATTGCCACTCGCAATCTTTTCATCTTCCTCAACTGACTCCATCTCCTGTGTTAAAACTATATATGCCTTGTGAATGGACTTTTAAGAAACTTGTCAGCGCAGCTCTGTTAAATCTGGGAGCAGGGCTAATTTCTGGGCCAGAAAAATGTAAATAGAAAGCTAAAATGACAGATGTAGTCAGATCTCCTGCACAGAAATATTGCAAATTACAGCTTTTCAAAGGTATCTAAGATATCTTTGAAATTATACAATTATTACATGGCTAGAAATTCTCTTTTGCACATTGCAAAGTGCATCTTTAATGCTGACATAAAACAACACTGTTGTGGTAAGTATGGCTTTGGAAACTGAATATTTAAAACTTGCCTACGTTCACTCACAGCCCAAACAATGCAGAAATATAGTTATGTATGACAGTTAATATGGGGTGTGTCACCACATGGGCGTGTCACCACAAAATGAGTCCAGTGTAACAAAAATTTCAATCTGAGATGTAGCGATGTGAAAAAACACGTTTTTTTCGGCTTTTGCCGTAAATATATTCCTTAATCTATAATATATCCATCACCAAAATTATACTATTATACTGTAAAACAACCTATGAATATGACTGTAGGCCAAATAAATGTGTTATGCATTAATTTCAATTTACACATCAAAGATTAACAGCTGATTTTCTCCAAACTTGATTTTCTGTTAAGATGATACCTTAAACATTTTTGCTAATTTCTCTAGATTGGCTGCACCAAATTTAACAAATCGTCCCTTATTTTAATTTAATTTAGAATATCCAATAAAACAACTTTTCATTTTTTGACCAACCGGACTCATTTTGTACTAACACGCTCCATATGCAAATATAGAGCCTTATTTCCCTTAGCAACTTAAAGGAGCGGTTTGTAATTTTTGTGATCTCTAAAATGGCCTGTGGGGAAAACTACAATTGCCACATTCAGTCTTTTTTTAATTTCCCTGAACTGTTAAAACTGACTTGTGGACTGACCTTTAAGAAAAACAAACAAACAAACAAACGACAACAAAATGGCAAAGCAAAGCTGTTAGTTCTGGGGGGCGGGGATAATTTCTGGGCAAGAAAGTATGTAAACAGAAACCAAAACATGAAAAATTTCTTTAAAAAGTGAATTAAACTTTTTAAAAAAGCATATCTTGTTTTAGAAAACTGCATATTTCATGAATTATGATGTTCCTGCACATTTTATGGATGCACCCAGACATTATTTATCACAGCTCTAATTCAAGGAACGTTTCTACATGCTATGGTTTGGTGCTTCACTGTGTGTATAAAGGATGACTGACCATAATACTCGACGTTTCCCCAGCCCGTCACTGTGCCAATCTGACCATCAACCAGCCGCTGACCGTAGGTGGGCAGACACACGGGCTGGATGTAGTCTACAGCAAGCAGGAGAGAAAAGAAGAAGTGTATAAAGATCTGGAGTGAAATACACCAATAAACTTAATAACGTTTTAATTTAAGGTTAAGTAATAAGTAGTTAACTAATTAGAATTGAGCAATTCGTACATAATTACGGTATGAATTAAAAAAAAACATTTTATATAATGTAGTAATATTTAGATATGATTTTAAAACTATATTAAAAGGTTTACAGAAAAACCTGACCAAGTAAATGAGAGTTAAACCAATCTTTATTTCTGATAAGAATAAAATCGAATCTAGGGAGCAAGCCAGGTTAGTTAGTTTGCTGATACTAGCTAGGACTAAGTACATTTAGTAAATTTTGTGTAATAAACAGACTCAAAAGATTTTGTTCATGTGAGACAGGAACTAACTGAGGAGCTGCGATTTCACTCGATTGCGCTAATTAGGTTGACGTCTTTGTGGAGGAGCTCATTAGTGAAATCTGAGGTTCGGGTGGAACAAATGTCTGCAGTCACAGCGGCTCGTGTTCAGACAGATTCACCGATAAACCGAGATGACTGATAAAACGAAGGCTTTAATCGATATTCCCTTTGTAGCTCTCGCCAATCAGTTTTGTGTTATTTTACACAGTTTCAGTTTTCAGGAGCTCCGAACTCAGATATGGTGCTCTTCTGAAATCTAATAAACACCCAGCTTTGAGCAGGTGAGCCATTATTCTGCAATTCCATGACGAAATTATATTGAGTTCTGAGTATTTGGACGAGAGCGTGAAACTGCTTCGTCACTGCACCTAAAATGAACATTTTACAAATTCCTGCTTCGTGATTCCAGACTTTTCTGATAGTACTGTCTTTTGTTCAGGCCTGAGATCTGCAGAAAACAGTGCGGCTTTGTTCTCCGCACGTCCTGGCAACCTGAAACCGGAGAGAGGAACTACAGCCTATGACACTGCAGCGTTTCCTCAGAATCAAACTCAGCCTTCTAATCACTGCTAAACAAAATATAAAGCACTTCAAACACAATATTTGGCACAAATCACACAAAGGACTGAAATTCTTGTTTTATTTTTCTAAAACATTTCTGAAAAAAAAAAAGCACCATATTTCCTTGTCTTGGTCATTTGATTTATAGCTAAATTACCCATGTATGTGGTCTGCACAGAAAATTCCCCATTCTTAAACACTCAGCGTTGTGCTGTTATAAGAAAATAACAGACGACGGGGTACGGTGATGATGAGGAGACACTGTTACCACACCGAAGTTGATCATTTTCCTAGAACAGCACATCCCGAAGAGTTTTATTCCTCTAATACAACAGAAATGTACTAACAATCATTATCATTTCTAATTTATTAAAGAATGACACTTTTTATCTGTTTATAGTTACATTTTATGTTGTGGAACATCTGTGAGACAAGTTAGTTAGTTAGTTAGAGAAACTGTAATAAGTTACAACTGACTGTTACAAAGCGCTGATGCTGGAGACTCCTTCCATAAACGTTAAATTACAGAAACATTTGCACACTTTTTTAATCTGTTTATGCGGTGCATCCACTGTGCAAATCCCTGCGAATGAGCTGTTGCTATAGAAACGATAACATTTTAGAATGAGTGCATTAATATTAATATTAACATAAACCTGTAGAGTTTGCATGTTCTCCTGGTGCTGTGTGGGTTTCCTCCGGGTGCTCCGGTTTCCTCCCACAGTCCAAAGACATGCGGATTAGATCTACTCTCAATCCCCCATAGGTGTGAATGTGAGTGTGATGGTTGTTCGTCTCTGTGTGTAGCCCTGTGTTAGATTGGCAACCTGCCCAGGGTGAACCCCGCCTCTCACCCAATGTCAAATGTGATTGGCTCCAGCTTCCCCTACGACCCTGACGGATAAGTGCTTTAGATAATGGATGGATGGATGGATGTAAAATCATCCTTGTGATGCAGTACAGACGTGTGTAGAGTTTTATGACTCGGGTTCACGACTCACCAGTGAACTGTAGAGGCTTTGTGAGAGACAGCACGGCGATATCGCGGCTGTTGTCATCAATGTTGGCGTCGACGAAGGGCAGGTAACTGCTGTGATAAACCACCGTCTTCACCTCTGCGAGCACCACGTTCTTATGGATGGGCGTGTTGTAGATGGAGCCCATCAGAACCCTCCACCTCGACATGTGACGATATCTCCTGATTACACACAAACACAAACTGTCAGTGTGGGTCAAAAAATGTAACCAGGTAAACCCCAAACAGGTTTATTTTACTTTAAAATAATCAACTTCAGAGTGGTAACAGTAACTCCGTTTCATCACACCACCATGTCAGTGATTATTTTACTATGACAGCACAACATACAGTGGCTTATTCCTTATTACATCCATGATATTTTAGTGGGTGTGGCTCACTCAGGGAAGCAGTGTGCAGCACTGACGATCCAGCGGTCTGATATGATGGATCCTCCACACTGGTGAACTCCGTCATACTGCAGACTGACCTGCCACGGCCACGAGCCCTGCCGCGCATCCACACCTCCGACAATCCGCTCTTCAGGAAGCATCCGCCGCCCACAATCTACACACCGACATGACAAAACACTGAGAAATTCATTTACACCAGTCTCAAAAGTGTCCATTTTTAAATCCTATATATGACACTAGACCATATAATCTGTGTAGTGTACAGAATTCGATCTTACCTTGACAAAGCACTTGAACAATCTGCCCTTTTTCACATTTACTGAAACACAGACAGGTCATTGTTAGAAAATGATTCTTTTAAGTGATTCGAATCATTTCAGTACAGTGCACTAAAATGATTCAAACCTTTTACTCAGTGATTCATTCAGAAGCAGGGAGTCAATTACAATCTTTTTCATTTCTATAGTTTCATGTAGAAATGGGTGATTAACATCATATCACGATTCTTGTAAAGATTTATCCCACATACAGTACGTTTCACGATATTGAGGTTTGCTAAGAAACAGTCGTCTCATAAAAAAATAAAACTGTGAAAAACGAATGAGTTTTCAATAAAAATTTCATTTAGTATCTAAAAAATAAATTGTTTATTGTTTGTTTTTTGTACAGTTTTAAGCTCAGCACAAATCAAACATCAAGTTAATTCAGGTTTATTGAGAAAGTTCCAGCAAAACAGTGCAGCATTAAAAAAAATATTGATGTTTAAGGATACTTTTATTTAAGATCTAAAAAATATAAAAGGCTGAAGAAGAAAAAAGCTGAAAAGTCTGAAAATATAAAATAAAATGATTAACAGCATGTGCGATAATTCATAACATTGTATTGCGATGTAATTTATCACAATATTGATATTATCGTCATATCACCCAGCCCTGGTGCAGTCTCACCACGGATACAGCGCGGTGCTGATCTTCTTGCCGTACGTTAACTCGCTCTCTTTGACGCAGAAGTACTCGTGGCCGCTGCTGCTGCTGTCAGGAGTGCATGTGATAGAGAAATTTATTGCCCTGTGAAAGCAATGTGCAAAAAAGAAAAGAAAAGTGAGTTTATTTTTTGTCCATTTTCTGCTACATTGTTCTTTCTCTCTATTTGCTTTCGTAATGTTTTCTCCACTGGTTACCTGATGAAGCCCATCTCTTCACAGCTGATGGCGGCGAGCAGCTGATTGGCGCTGGATGAGCAGATGTGTCTCCACCGCCGCTGGGCGGAGTCAAACACTCGCACTCTCTGGTCCGCCACGCTCACCTGCACTGTAGTGAGAAGTAAATGTGCAAAGTGTGTTAAATATCAGATATGCTTATAAATTGTGGAAAACTTCAGGTATAAAATGTTGTTCTATTATTATCTTACCGTCATATAAACCCATGTCTTCTGCTGTCTTTATGTATGTAACTGCAAAACAAACACACATTCGGGTTCTTGTGACTTCATTACATTTAATAATATTTGCAGAGACACAAGTGAGTTTGTTCATGGATAAAAAGCCTGAAGAATGAAAGGTATAATCATTGATACGGTGACATGTTCTGTAAGGAGAAATGTGTTTATGCAACATTTCTGGAAGGAGTCTCCAGTGTCAGCGCTTTGTAACAGTCAGAGGTGAAGCTGTAACTGTAAGATTTCCGACATCTTCAGGACAGAGGAGTTTACGCTTCTTTGCGGTCTTTTGATAACATGTCAAGCTGCATTTTGTTTTTTAATGTATGAATAACAAACAAATAATCTGGGTGGTAACAGTAACTCTGTGTCTTCACGCCACCCTGTGGTTTGTTATTTTACTACAACAGCACAACACAGTGTTTTATTCCTTACTTAACACACATTTCCCAGAGATCACAGCAGCAGGACTCACCCAGGGCCCAGATTGCGGCTCCCAGTCCAGCCAGGACCACGACAGTCACACCCACAGCGACAGCGGCTCGCCACCGTCTACACAGGGTCATCCCTGGTGCTCCTGTCAGACAACACAAAAGGCACGTTCAGGACAATCAAAATATAGAGAAAACATTCACTGCAGCATCCTTTCTGTCCTATATGAGGTGTGTATAATATTATATTATATTATCATAATGTCGTAACATCCTACATGGCTTGTTTTTTTTGTTAGTTATTGTTATATTACGTGTTACTGATGTTATTAACACGAACATGAGAAATGACTTTGCTGAAATCCAGAGTGACACAAAAACAAAACACAACGACGTTTGTGTAGAGAGACGAGAGAAGAATGAGATCAATAGTCCAAAGTCAGCACGTCCATGAACACAAAGTAAACTGGGGATTTAATGCCATAATCTACTCCCCTCGCTCGCACGCACACACACACACACACACACACACACACACAGCGAGTGTCACACTGTCCCAGGACTGGATTCGTCAGATCTGGCCATGAGGCGGTGATCTGTTATATAAAGCACCATGTGCAACAAGCATGCCAAAAACTTTAAGTAAAATTCTAAATAAATCCTTAAAGCTCACTGCAAACTTCCAGTACTAGTATTACACACTGTATATTTTTATACAAGTTTTTGTTTTAAAGGCTTATTTTATGCCTTCTATATCAGTCTGTCAGTAGATATTTTGATTTCTACATTTTTCCACGAAATGAATGTTGTTAAAAATGTGAAATTTCTGTAGCAGAAAGCGAGAAAGCCAAGAGAACATGTAAGATGGTGGAAGGGGCGAGGCTTCCAAGGTCTCTCAGTTCATATCTGAGTGTTCATTTCACCTGCGCAACTGTCAATCATTCCAGATTCATTGAAGCCAAAAATGATGCTTACAAGCGCTGCCACGGAGCTCACAGGCTTTCTAATGAAATATTTCAAATAAGTCCTGCGTGTTTGGCACCCATGAATTGTGGCTATGTCTACATAACCCGATGGCACCGAGTGGGAGACCCTGTGATACCTTGGGATCTCCAGATCGCAGGAAAGTTCACTGTTTGTGACCGACGGAAATGGAAAATAAGTTAAAATTCATTATCTCCACAACCAGCCAAGGGAATTTCACCAAACTTTACCCCAAATTAGCTCAGTTCCTGTTTTACTGTGGAGAAAAAGCAAGCTGTCACGTCCACGCGTGCTGGTGCTCAGAGTGCGCAGCGTGCGCTGCAGACTGCAATGCACGCGCAGTGCCATTAGGACTAGTTACCATGCACCTGTTCCTGATTAGAGCACAATCACAGCGCATGCATAATAGGACTCTCAGTAACACACAGACTTTGAGAAGTATACGCTCTGTACCCTGTGTCTGACGTTACCAAGCCTTGTATTTTGGATCACTTTTCTGGTTTTGACCCTGTTTGTGTTTTTGGACTTTGAGTATTGTCGTTGCCTTGAATATTCCGTCTGTGCCTCGCTTGACCACTGCCTATTCTATGACTCTGCCTTTGTCTAATGATTTGGAACTGTTTGCCAGTGTGTTTGTAAATAAAACTCTTCCTGCAATTACATCCGTCCATCACCTGCATTACGTGACACCTGCTTTTTTTGTATTTTTTAATGACTTGCTTACTCTGATACATGAAGTTTGTCAGGTCAGGTAATACTGTATAATATAATAAGAATAAGTGTCAGTGCAGATCATACAGAGATGAATAAATCATATTGTATAAGGCTAGTTACAGATATAAAAAACAAACATCATGGAGGATGCTCTGGGACTTTGAGATGCTGAGACAGAAGTTCTTCAGATGCTGAGACAACCTCACAGGTGATTACTTATAAACTCTCACCACAGCGTAACTAAGAGAACTGAGGCAGTTTTCAAGGAAACACATCGTCACACAAAACAAAACAGAGAAAGAGAAGAAATAAATGAAGTTGGAATGAAAGACCACATCTGAAACTCCTATCTTTCTCCATTAGTGACATAGTTTTGGCACCCACCACATCACATCTCCTGCTTACTACTGAACTTCTACCCAAGAGTCTTTAGTGGAAGGCCTGGCTATTCAGTGCAAAGCAGAGCCAGCAGAGAGCTCTCAGTTCTCAGAGTTCCTGTCCCTTTTTACCCTTCCATAATCACTCTCTATGCCATAGTGCATGCAAAATATAATCTTCTGTCTGCTGAACCCAGATCTGTTTAAAAAACTGTTACAACATGATGAAATGTCCCTGTTTCATAACAGCCCTCTTTGAATGACATGTTTTCCAGTTATCATCGCATGACCTCAGAGAAATAGCTATCTAAGGAAACTGCCTGCTTGTAATATTATGTTTTGTCACACAGACCGTGACCATGACCAGAAGCATTGCTCCTTTTTATATTTAAGTGTTTTATCATGATCCAAAAAAAAAAAGAAGCAGTTCTTGGAGTCTCTCTGTGCTTTAGAAAGAGCTCTTTACCAACAGGTCAATTGGCACAGGTTTAGCAAGGCAGTGAGAGAAGCTAAACGACTGTACTCTGAGAATCTCCA
>JAOTRR010000028.1:18558793-18572226 GCA_028570945.1 Gogo arcuatus | reverse complement strand
GACCATTCAGTGCTTTATAGGTCAATAGTAGTATTTTATAATCAATACGAAATTTCATTTGGAGCCAGTGCAGTGTGGGTTTTAGATAAGATGTTTTAGTATCAGGGTTTTTTTATTTTTGTCTGTTTTTTAGAAAGCCTGCTAGCTTTAGGGACTGGGACCCCACCAGATGAAATAAAACGTTTTGTGAGCCTGGTTTTTACTTTAACATTGAACTTTAAAGGACAGCTTATGAAGCTCATGGGTAGGGTTGCCACGTGTCAGCAAAATTCCCCCATCTATAACTCAAAAACCACACAAAGGACTTAAAACTTTCCCAAAATGTTTGAGCATAGGAAAAGGTAGATGCATTTTAATTCTTTTTGTTCAGGTTTTAACAAGTTAACAGTGGTGCACGTTTCTGACTTGCAGAATATATTTGCAGTGTGCCGGCATTATACGAGGAAACCCTGCTCACTGAGCTCAAAGAAGTGCACAGAGCTGCATATGTCTGCTTGGCTCACCACAAATGTAATCACTTTTAGGACGAATCTGAAATCTATGCTAATGTATAATAACAGCGAGCTGATCAAAGTTTCACACCTCATGCTCAACTTAAGTCTTGTGAATCTTGTCGGTGAACTGAAAAGTAATAAAGCTACACAGCATATTCACTTCCTGTTTGTTTGTTGTTTTTTAATTTCATGATAGACAGCTTAGCTATGTATTACATTTAGCTACTGTAATTTCAGTCATGGAGCAATTTTAAAGCTGGTTTAGAAACAAGTGCAGCTGATTTATAATTGATTACGACTATTGAATATTGATTTAGGATCTTTTTTTTTTTTTTTTTTTTTTTAAATCATCATCTTCGTCTAAATTAGAGTAGTAATCTATTCTTCTTTTGAATGATCCAAGTGGAAGCAGCTGAAATCCCTGAATTTCTTCGTAAATACACTCCTGAGAATGATGATGATGAGTAAAGTTCCCAGAATCTGTTTATCACTAAAAGTGGTCAAGACCCACCTACTTTTACAGAAAGCAACCAATCGCGGACTGGTGAGGATTTCTCACAGCTGTTTTAAACAAAACCTAAACAAAATAACTTTTAAAGACAGTTTCCTGTGACTTTTTGGGAGTTGTTGCTCTAAAAGCTATTTTTTAGTATTCAAAAGTTTTTATAGTATTTAAGCAAATACTGCAAGGGTGTTCTCACACTTGGTCCTAATACAGTACTCGGGTCTGTACTCAGGACTGATTCAGGGCTCGTTTGTGGGTGGGGAACGTAATTGCAGATTTGCGTTCAAGTTGAAGAATTTGCAAAGCGTGGATCGATTGTGCAATTCCATACATCACTTTTGTGCACTAAGGTTTGCAAAATGGTAGGTGCTAGCTTCATCTGTTTTGCTGTTCATCATCAATTTTCCTTTGGTACCAACATTCAAGCAGCGAAGAACATGTGGATGCGAAGAACAGCACTTTATGAATGAATGGCATGTTGTTGTGCAGGAAAACCTGCAAATGTGGAGCTGATCTTGTATAGAAGAAGATTTTTGGTGGTTAAAATGACCGGTACAAGACGTGTGTTTTTAGCAGCGCTCTCAGTGCACCACAAACATGAACTAATTACAGCGTTCCAGTCCTGTGACAGACAGTAACCAGAACAACTCTTGACGTGACAAACTGAACCATTCATGTAACTCGGGAGGCTGTTCTAAGCACAGATAACGTCCACACACCTGATCTGGACCCCAGATCACTGTTTCCTAGCAGGGATCATTTCTCTGGAATGCTTTTGGGCTCAAAAACACTTCACCAATCGTCTCAAACTCTGGGCTCAAATAGTCTGGAGAAACAAGATCTTAAAGCTGAGGCCAGTTGATGATAAAGCATTTTTTTATGAGCTGCTTACTGTTATCTAAACTCACTGGTGCCACACACAGGATATTTTCTGTCGTACTTTAATAGTTCTAGTACTTAACAGTTCTTAAAAACTAACACATGCATGAGGCCATAATGTTCTATAGGCATCTGTATGAATCTGTGATTTATATATAAACATAGAAGAAAAAACACACTACACACAGAGCTGAAATGTATCAAAATGAAAATTTATTGCGTACAAGAATAGGTGGTATACATTTTGCATAAACCCAGCTTTTATCTATACAGAGGTGAGTGTACAACATTAGCTTATCCTGAGCAACACGGCAGAAGCGAGAGCACCTGATAACAAGGCACTTCACCACAAAAACGGAAAACATCCAGACAAAAAAATACCCAGACCCGGCTCCTCTGCCCTGCGCTGACCCATGAGCTCGAGTGCTTCAGTTCAGATGAGACTTCAAGAGCATTCGGAGCAAATGCACATCAGCGGCACGGGATTCATCAGAACACAAGAGACAAGAGCTCTGACTTAAAGCTACAACCAGTGCCTTACTGTACACGCTTACATTTATAATAGACATTAAAATATATATTTATTTACTTAGTGTTGCATTTCTCAGTGAGCTTTGTGCTCTGTGCATCTAATATCCTTAATAAACCATCAAAAGCTTAATCGCTGCTTGGATATCAGATCGTAAAAGACGACAGTGTTGTGTGTTGCTGTATTCAAAATCTAAAATGACAAACATATCCAAGCTTTAGTCAGAACCTCATGTTTGCATACTTGGTTACAAAGTGGCAGTGAGTGTTTATCTTTTTTATTTTTGTTTGTTTGTTTTTTGCTTAAAGTAAATTCACTGTAGGAGATGAATGTGCATTAGTACCCTTAAGTGCTACACGTGGTTTGGTGCAGTTGTGGTTTCATAGTTGTTTATCATCGCTGATAATGCAGTGTTTTCACGGATTAGCTGAAGCTAATAAAGGTATCGCTCCGTTCGAGGTAGAAAGCCGTAACACCTGCAACGTGGCATTGGCATCGTTCTGGTTCTCGTCGTTGTCTTAGTTGAACTTCTGAAATGCAAAAATGAGTGCAGCATTTAACCGAGGCAGCCGATTCATTTCAACCTCCACTTTATATTGTTAACCTCGTTAAAGTTATACTCCAGCGAGTTGAACCTAATATCTACACACTGTGTGTCTAGTGGATGTGCGATTACCAGGGACTAAAATGTCCTTGTACTGATGAAAAAAAAAGTTTAAAAAAAATTGTTTACTCCAATTTCGCTTGTAATGGAAGTCTAAGGGCAGTTGTTTAAAGTGTGGGACTGTATCAACAACAAACCTCCAGCTGTTCGAGTTGTGAAGATGAGACAGACATGATAGAAATTCTTAGCAAAACTGTCTTACAGAGTTTCTTGCAATTTTCCAACACTGGAGCAAAAAGTAGTTCTGGTTACTTTACACTTTCCTGAAAATATTGTGGTATCCATGAGCCACCAGAGCCACATGACTCCTGCTAACTACAAATTCTTCCACCTGAAAAACTCTAAAATGACAAATAATCAGGGTAGGTGGATGGTAAAGCTAAATATATATTATTATTGTTTTAATTGAGTAATTATAATAATATTTGGAGCATTTTTAGAGATCATTTATCTAATTTATTTTCTAAATGATGGTATAAGAAAGTGATGAGCTTCATAGTCATTGGCGGACATTTTGTAACATTTTAACCGGTGAGATTACTGTCAATACATTTGTGTATGCTAGTTTAAAAGCAGGTAGATATCGCTAGCTTGAGTTAGCCTCAAAACACACCCCCTTCTCGCACAAGTGATGTGTTTTTTGATAAAATATGCATTTTTTCTGAAGTTCAACATCTGCCCTTAGACTTCCTTCCTGTTTTCTCACTTCAGGGAAGCGTGATGAATTTCTTGTCCGTGGTAATCACACAAAGACGACAGATGTTTAGATAGAGATTAGGTTAAAAAACCCCACTAGAGTATCCCTTTAAGCGTTTCTCCCATCTGTTACTACACGCAATGTTACTTTATTAAAAATGTTACTCCACATGTTTGTCTCTGCTGAACTGAAAACGTGTTAAAAGAGTGTTCGGACCAGCCTCCGCCCCTTGGCCTTGATTCGTGGAAATGTTGCGCTGGTCTCATTGTTCAGCGATGGTGAGCCCACTGGTGTGTTTCCTCCTCGTCTCCTCAACAGGAAGTCCACGCTAGCTGAGCTCATGGCGTAGAACACGTTTCCTGTGGCGGGTATTGTCAGCTCTGTCCGTTGGGACAAATAAAGGGGATTCATGTTAAGCAGATTACGGTAAAGTGCAAAAGTTTGCACTGGACAAAATGAAGATACTAAACAAAAGTGTGCCTTAGTTTCTTTATTATTACAGTTAACAGAATGGCTGAAAAGTGCATGTAGTGTATTACAATAAAAAAAAAAATCATATCTGGATGCCAATTTAAAAGTTTTTATCCCCCTTTTGAATTTAATAAATATTCTTTAATAACTTGTATGTCCACACATTACCTCATATCCTCTCAGTTATAATATTTTCCCTCTGTAGCCTATCATTTATACCTAAAATCGCTGTTCTAGACCCGAATTTTATATATTTCCTTCTTCAAATCTAGCGTCAAAGGCGATTTTCTCTTGACTTTTCTTTGTATTTTGGGTCACTGGCCCACATTTTGGAAATAATTTGTAAAATAGTTACATTTTCATTGTCTCCACTAGGGGTGTAAACTTCAGGCTTCCAGACGATACGATATGATACGATTTCGGTTCCTAAGGCAACGATTTGATATTTGACGATACTACTGAATCTACTACGATACGATATGAACCGTTTCATTTCCATTTAGTAGCTTCTGATCGTCATGTTCACATGTGACTGATGATGACGTAGAGGAGGACTGTTTTAAGTATCAGTATTACGGACAAATCATCTTGCTAGCCTATTACGTTTACACATCAGTTTAAAAATACGAACAAATTTTTATGCACAAATCGCTTGACAGTTGATTTGATTTTAATTGTCACCTCTTAAATTGATTCACTGATCCAAATTGTCTGATCTTTACTTCCTTAGTTTCCACACAAAAACAATGGGGGGGTGCAAACTTTTGCTCCCGACTCTCAGATTTTCCATTACACTAACTGATAAGGTCTAATCGTGAATAAAAAGGTCTGCTGTTAATAATTAAGGCCTGCCGTTTAATTTAATTAAATTTTTCTCTTGAATATAAGGATGTACAGGAAGAGGAAGAGGTGTGAGTGTTACCTTTTCCTTCAGGAAGCAGTTGGATAAGCTCGTATTTGGAGGCCTCTCGAGGGTCTTGGTTATGCTTCTCTAACGCAGAGCTGATCACAATGGGACTTTTGTCATTGCTACTAACCTGAGGACAGAGAAATTAAACAAATTGGAAAAAAAAAGACGGATAATACAGTAATAATACAGTACAGAAACTATCAAGTGTCAGATTTCATACAGGACCAGGATTTGCTGCGTGCTAGTGTTTGTAATAGAGAGATATTAAAGTGGTTATTAAGGTTTGAACTCATTCTCAATGACGCTGAATGTATTTGGTGTCTCATGTTTGCCGTTACGAGGCTAATGTAGCTAAATATGAACAAACAAATAAGCAATTTGCTTATGCTAAAGTGGTGGCTATAAGTATCTCTTATTTGGTGGTTACATTAGTCTCGTAGCTCCAGTGCAAAAACAGCAGTCCATTTTACATAAATGGAAACTGACTCCAAGCTTATTTTGATCTAATGTCAGCAAATAAAATAAAAAGGAGAATAACAACAGTCCACATACAGAGCCCTGTGGTACACCTTAAAAATATTTCTGTGTTTTAGGGACATGCTCATTTATTTTAACGCGACATTACACCATTGCAACAATAAACGGTTTACATTCTGTAAAACCGGTGGCTATAAGTGTGTCTTACTTGTTAGCTACATTAGCCTTGCACGTTAGCCTCCTGTGTAAAAGTTAAAAAAAAAAGTCTGACACTATGATATGTCTTTGCTGATTGGCTACATCAGTATTTTGCTGAACGATTCAGTGCTGTGGTTAACGAGACAGTACCAGAATGCTTCGATATAAATTCCCGTCCTGTATATCCATCCGTATCTTGACGATTCGCATGTCTGGCCCCGCCTCTGGTGCATGCTTGGACGGAGCATTCCCGCATGAGACGGAGCGCCGATGGGTTTTGGAGACATTATTAGATGTGGTCACTGAAGTGGGGGTGGGGTCATTGGGTGGAGGGGACGATTCAACATCCAGACAGGAAACAGAAGGGGATTTCACGTGCTAAAAAAAAACAAAACAAAACGGTGGTGGAAATAAGAAGGATAAGGATAATTATACTTACTGACATCATATATAAGAATTTAAGGTGGTCCATGGAGGCCAGGAAAGAGGAGATAAAAAAGACAAGGGAGAGCATAAAGAGTTAAATTCTGCTGGATTGGACCTGCAATCTTTATCGAAAATATTTTTTTAAAAAGTGCTGAGTAGAGATGATATGATATGACTGTAAATAACTCAGTGGAGTGACAGAATTGAATCACAGTGCGCTCTCTGGTCTTTACCTTGGCAAGCCTGGAGAGCAGATGATTGACAGGTGAAGGGAAATCAAATATTCCATCAGCATCCATGCCCGAGCTTGTCACAGGAGAGAGAGCGCTGATGGAGAGAGAGAAAGAGAGAGAGAACAGAACAATCTAATTTGTTACAAACTGCACTCTGGGAAGCGTCTCGTCAGCGTGTGGCATCTCCGGGATTTATCCTGAACAAACAGAAAACGCATGGACTTCCCCGACAAAGAGCTTTAATAGCAGGAAGGCTTTGGAGACCACACACACACACACACACACACACATGTAGATTTCTGCATACACTGCACTATCTCAATAAACACTGTTCCTTTGTCCTTCTGCAAAAAAAGCTACATTAATTTAATATAACTTTAGTACATGATGTATGTTTTTTTAAATGTTTTTATGTGTTTTAAACTCCTTTGGATTAATTCTCACATACTATTGCATTAATGCTTATATAATTGGTATTTGTGTCAAGATTTACACGTTTTTCTATTTCAAACTGAGACGTCCTTAGTATTGCTGTATTTCTGTAAAAAACACTAATTCATATGAGATCAGTTAGTGATGTCACAAAAAATGTCTGCCAATCACAACCAAAAATGACAATACGCACACTGGAAACTTTTAGCCTGAGAACCTTCACTACATCGGTGTGCACTAATGCTGTATGACTGAGTGAGTGAGTGAGTGAGTGAGTGAGTGAGTGAGTAAATGAAGGCCATCACGCAAACTGCCCTTGGATCCGTCTACTAAATGTTCAGCGTTCGGTCCAAACTGCACTTGAAAAGCTGATGTGCAGCAGAAACGGTCCACCAGAGAGCTGTGGAAAAAGTTCAGGACTTTTCCTAAAGAGGAAAGTTCAAGATGCAAGTTCACTAAACTGATATAATGCTAATAAATGAGGTTCTTACTAAAACTGTAATAAATCTGTATTCATTTTGTCTTGTGGTTGAATGCAGCTTCTGTAACACTAGACATCTTTGTTAGATGTCTGGAAAACTGATGTATGTTAGCAGGGTTGCCAGATGTGCATGACAAAAATTCCCAATTAACAAGCAGATAAATTAAAAAATAAATTTTCTTTCACCAATTGAAATATTACACTGTTATTAAAAACTGCATTTTCTATTTTCAATTATATTGCTTTGGGTTTTCTATCCTAACGCTTTGACATCTTCCTTGGTCTACCCGTATGTTTTCCTTTTGTTTTTACTTGCACCAAATTTTAAACACAGGTGACTGGGAACAACCAATATCTTGTGCCACACCCCATGTTGGATTTACTTCTTGAATGAGTTTTATAATCCTTTCCATAGTTTCAGTTGACAACTCTCTTGTGGGGCCGTGTTTCCTTTCAATTAGCCAAGTTCAAGGTGACGTCATAATTTTTTCCTCAATATTCAGTGAGTCCATAATTTTTTCTGCGATTTGTTTATTTGCTATGAATTAAAAAAGCTGGGTGAAGATCGTCTAAGTGTGGTGGTTTCCCTAATTTTTGGCAGGGGTTGTAGAATTATTACACTGTTATATACAAAAAATGTCTATGAAAATAAATTTAAAAAAATGCACTGGACGTTTAAAAACGTACCAAATCAGTGGGAAAACAACGCACCTGGCAACGCTGACTACGTGGTCGAAGGAACATGCATGATGCTGACGTACACGGTTTTACACAAAACTAGATTCCGTTCATTTCCTGAAGTTTAGTATATTGAAACGAATATATCATGAGTCATACTTTTTTGCGCTATCCTTCATTCCTCAAATGGTATTATATGACAGAGAAAAGTGCACTTATTTTTTCCACACAGAATGTGATCTTAAAAACAGGCTCACAGTGTAGTACATCTATTCCTGAGTGGGCAAGTAAATAGGTGAATTATAAAGTGTGTGTGTGTGTGTGTGTGTGTGTGTGTGTGTGTGTGTGTCAGATGCTTACTCAGGACACTCCGTGATGACCACAGTAGGATACGTAAGACGTCCTGGACCCGGTTCCCCCTGAGGCTCGATCTGATTGGACAGTCTGTAGCTGCATCAAAACATCAAACGTCATTATACATAACATACAGTTCGTAATCCCTTTGCAAAACTCTCCCTACCCTGTTTGAGTACCTGTATATGTTCAACATTGTATACCAGTACCTACCTAACCCTTGAAAGTAGGGGGAGTTTCCCTGGGGATTGGAAAACTTAGTAAAATATTCCCAAACATTTAGAAACTGTATGCGTAAGCCAAGAAGGTCCAAGGGTGCCAATACTTTAATCTTAGCAAAAGTACAGAGAAATAAGTGACTCCTTTTGTGTGCCTTCAAATATTTATTCTCAAATCTCATGTATAATGCAGTAGGTAGGATCTACAGTGCCATTATGGTATGCCCTATGTAGTGAGTGTAGATAGTGAATAAGAAGTCGTTTGAGATTGGGCCTAAGATCAAGACGAATTCTGGTGAAGTGACGAGACTGAAGCTCACTGTGTTGTAACGTTCGGTAGAAACGATGCTCCAGCCAGAGACAAGTTTTAGACCAATCAATGATTTGCGCTACTTCTAGCTCCGCCCACATGTCTCTGTTATGCAACGGTAGAAGAAATGATGAGAAAATGTGAATTTACAGTGGTGGAAATTTAATCACTAACTCAGAGAATTTTGATTTCAAGAAAGCGTTAGCACTCACCTTTCCTCTTCGGTAAGCGTGGGGACGCTGTGGTACCAGTGCACAAACGACTCGTCCGTTCGGAAGGTGCTGTTTCTGCAGGACGACTGTAGGAGCCGGATTTTAGCCAGAACCTCAAATTCCTTCAGGGACCAGAAAGAAAATAATCCATTTTCCAATATCCAAGATATTCGTTCTCAAAACATATTAAGCAAGGAAATAGTAAAAAGAAATAAAACTCACTCGTCGCCGTTTGTCGAAGTTGATATAGCCATTCTGAGGGAAAAAATACCGAATGAATATTGTATGAATATTTTCATATCTGATGCGTTCGTCGTCCTGTGTGTCTCACCTCTAGTCTGTCTTTGACTGCGGCGTCCAGCATGGTGAGGTCGGTCAGGAAGATGCCCAGGTACGGCACGGTGCCCTGAGCACTGGACTGCAGAATAAAAACAGACATTTTTACATGTTTCTCTGCTTTTATATGAGCTTGAAGTGGGAGAGTTTACAGCTTACTGGGATTATCACTCACCAAGTGTCTTCTGTTGTTGATTTTAGTGTCTACGTTTGCAGATTTGGAAGTGCCTTCCTGTGCAACACAAAGGTGTATTAAACAAGGGGACATGTATGATGCATTTCTGATTTAATTCTGGATTCTGATTGGTCGGAAGGCACAGATTCATTTTCTATAACAGCAAGGAATCACAGGAACTAAATTATTTTAGTTCTACAGCATTAAACGTAACTACTGTATAAGCGGAAATAAAAGTATGATGTGTCATTCTTTACTAAATAAAAACTGCAATCACTGGCAAATTGCTGTAGTATAAGAGAAATAAAACACTTCAGGACGTGCTGTATAGAAAGATAATTGGCAGTGGTGTAGTAACATTTACTCTGCAGTGTTTTGCTCATTTTTTTACATTGAAGAAGTAAGTCCACACAGGGAACTGTAGCCAGTGTTCCTGCCTCCTGCTTTGTCATTTTGTCGTTTAGTGAATCAATACAGAAACTGAGCACCCTATGCAAAAATTACTGCACACTCAGCTCATAACTACAAAAGCTACTGACACATCACGGTGTTTTTAAGTCTGCTGATCACTCGTGCTAACACATCAGCATTTAAAAGCATTTATTTTTTCCTCTATTAGCTCTCTGATTAACACAAAAGGACACCATCAAGGCTCTGCATGTTATTCATCCACTCACAGAACGGATGCGTTTACGTCACCTCTGACACGGTGGGTGTAAATCCGTGTCGTGTGAACGTGAGCCTTTGTGTCCGTGTACATGACTCACTTCTTTGAGCAGCTCTCGGCTCTGTGAGTAGTTGTCTTTCTCGGAGAAGATAGAGGCCAGTTCCTCGTAGCGCTTCATCGCCTCCCTGTCAGTGTCACAACACATCCACACACACACACACGCACAGCTTTTAGTCTTCCTGATTCCAAACCACTTCACATCAGCTAGCACATTTCTGAATAGATGTATGAATGAATAAAAAAATTAAATATGCACCTCAAGCCATTTTGTGTTACTATTACATATTGAGAGCACATTAAACTGTCTTACTATTCAGTTATTCATGTTCAAGCACATTATTCAGGAACCGATATGAATTATTCAACATCTACACTAAAACTAATAATAGTCAGGAGAGTGAGGAATGTTTTGAAAAATCACACCCATAGTTTAAGGACTTGAATTAAAAACTAAAACAGGGCAGGCTTTTCATGTTCAAGCGATTCACTACATTATTAAAAATCAGCTTTAAAAAATCCTCTTCTTCCTCTTGTCAGTTCAACAGACTTTCAGCACTTCCTTTAAAGATATTTTTTAAATAAATACAACTCTCATTGATAATTACAACCTATTTGCAGCTTTGAGAGTTTTCACTCGTTATATAATGTTAAGTCAGCAGATGCTTTGGGAAATTCGTCACATGAAATCTTGGAGATAAGTAACAGGTTTTGAAAAGAGATGGCTTAGTGGTTGGAGTTTTTCTTAATCCCTAATTCCCTATCATCCCTATGATCCCATTATATTCACCATTTAATTCATTTGTAGTGAATAAACAGTTTGAAATAATGATGCAAGATTATTACTGCTTAATTAAGATTATTATTGGTTAATACAAGCATTAATTAATTAATTATCATTTTATATATTATATTCACATTTCTAATCAATCAGGTGAACTTAACAAAGTAAAACATAAATCTGATCAGTTATATTTTGTTTATATGAATTTCTATGGGAGCAAATAATTGTGGTACAGTTTTTTTTATTATTTATAAAATTTGACAGGGCTTATTAGTTTCTTTAGAATAAATTTACTTCAATCAAAGGTTAGATTTTCTGCATAATTTCAGTGTGAGATCAAACTCGTTAACCACAAAAGTATTTTTTCCTACTAAGGGTGCCAATAATTCTGGAGTTGACTTTACTGTGTATAAACAAAGTAAACGTTAATTAATTTTCAATACTTTTCCGAAGTGTTCTACCCAGCCCTGGTGTAGACCCTCTGACAGCTCTTGACAGTTTTCGGAGTTAAAGCTGTAGGTTTGAGAAGATTTTCTTTCCTGAGCCTGCAGCATTATCTCCTGTGTGATCAGAGACGAGACGCTCACCGGTCTGTCTCCTGCCATGTCTTCCTCAGTCTGTGGATGGGGTTACTCTGCAGCGCTGACACGATGGCATACAATGACGAGAAGTTCTTTCTGATTCTGCATGCCTGCTCAGGAGACACCAAAAAAAAAAGACATGCGGGGATCACATGAGAGTCCTCATGACTCCATGACAAGTACAAAAGGTTTTCAGGGCTGTTCAGACAAGTAATGAAAAGTGGAACAAATCTAGAAATCATAGTAGTTTTATAGTTAGAGCTTTGACTAAAGCTCATAATTCAGAATTTCCAAATTCCAAATAACCAAAGAAAACACGGCCTCAACTTGGAATTCCTTCTCAGGAAGGTCTATTCAACCCAGAGTTCAGCGTATGACGTCATGCCAACATGGCTGCTCACATCATCAGCAGTAAATAAAACATCATTTTACTTCACTTGACTTTTTGAGAAAGAAAGCACATAATGATAAACTCATGATCGCTAATGTTAGCTAGCTAGCTTGTTGCTAACAAAACACACACTTTCATAGAGGCGTCCATGATTGTTTCCACTTTGTTGCTTGAAACAATCGACGTTTCCGAGTTCAGACTTCGCACTTCAGAGTTCAGTCGATTGCAACACGTGAGTTCGTGTTATCACTCACGTGATGTGTATCATCCCAAATCACAAACTAGTGCACTAAATAGTGTGTGAAAACAGTGTGCTCCTAGCTCTTACTTTCCATAGTGGAGTGAATTCTCTGTAGAATGATGTCATGTGGTTTGGGAGTTTGGGGAATGTTTTTTGTCACAGCTAAACTGTATAAACTGAATTCTCACAATAACAAAGATCTTTGCACTGGTGTATAATTTGAGCACATGGACTGGATCAATAAATCCATTGCTAAGTAGTGAACAAACAACTGAGGATTAAAGTGCTCATAAAGTGCTCGAACCTCGGCTACGCTGATCCATTTCTCCAGAAGGCGCGTCCTCTGCTGGGTTTTCAGCTCCGTCTGCCACAGGCACGAGGCTGTAACAGCATTAGCCAGACGATTAAACTGTCGAACCGTGGCTCTGACCGACCAGCACATACCCTCATGGCCCTTCTTATCTCTCTGAGACCACAGAGAACCCAGACAGTGATACGGCACCAGCTTCAGAAACAGCTCCTAGAGGATCAGATTAATGCTGTAAATAAGCCAGGACTAAACTGCCTTTATGTGAGTTGGTTTAACTAACATTATTTACTGCATTGCCTGAAATTACGAAGCCATAACCTCAGGCATTAATACATGATAAATAAAAGTAAAAATATTAACAAAGGTAACCCCTGTAATAGTTTAATGTTTGCTTAAATGGTAAATAAAGACACCTGGAAAAATAGAGTAAATTCACATAAACTATTAAATTCATAAATCCAATTGCAAAATGTAGTTAAACGCTGATTAATACTACTACTACTACTACTACTTCTGTTACTACTATTACTATTTCTACTACTACTGTTATTACTATTACTATTACTACTTCTATTACTACTACTGCTACTATCACTACTATTTCTATCACTACTACTACACTGCAACCCCGCTATAACGAACTCCTTGGGGGATGTCCAAATTGTTCGTTATACCAAAAAGTTCGTAATACTGAAATGGACCCACTTGTCACACCAAACACTC
>JAOTRR010000028.1:18533062-18552824 GCA_028570945.1 Gogo arcuatus | reverse complement strand
CACACACACACACACACACACACACACACACACACACACACACACACAGAGTGGGTAAACCTGCCAGACGAGAGCACAGAGCAGACCATACACAAAAGGCAGATTGTGCTTTTCAAGACATTATTTTTCTGTGCCTTTTCTTCACAGTAATGTCCTTCATGAAACATTGACCCAGGACGTGTGCTCCAAGCGTTATTGTTCTCCTTTTAAAGTAAATCCTGTGATCATTTACAAGCCGACAGCGTCACCTCAGGCTTACGCAATATAAAAGAAAAGCCAGTTAAGCGGCGCATATTTACACAGCAGTCATCTCTGTGTGGCCTTAATTTGCATGGATGCCGTGTCTCTGTAACCTCGGTGTTGATAACACTTCTGTAGCGCCAGGCAGCTGTGAACATATCAGGTAGAGCTGTGTAATTAATCTTATTTTAATCAAATAATTAACCCCTTAAACACTCACTCTTATTTCTACACACCTGCCCTATTAGAGTTTCACTGTAGTTACTGAGTAATAAGTTCAGATTTTAAAATGTTAACAAGGTAAAGAAGAAAACAGGAAGTCCGGGAATATTTCAAGTGTTTTATTCCTCTTATACCACAGCAATCTGCCAAAGATTACCATTTTTATTTAGTAAAGAACAACACGTCATACTTTTATTTGTTTATTGTTACATTTAATGTTGTGGAAAGTCTCCGTCAAACAAGTTCGTTTCTGTTCTCACTTACGTTATAGCAGCTATAAACGTTTGTTCCCTCACCAGCCTCTCTTTTTTCTCTCTCTTGAAGACAAAAAAAAGTACTTTGTCACGTTAGTGGGAAACTACGGAGCCCCTAAGGGTCATGGTGGGGATTTTTTTTGGAGCTACTTTTGTGTTCACACACAATACTTTTGTGAAACCTTGCAATAAAGGTTAGGGTTGGGGTTAGGGTTAACACAAAAGTATTGCAAGGGAACACAAAAGCGGCTAAAAAAAAAAAATCCCCACCATGACCCTTAGGGGGCGCCGTAGGAAACTCCTCTGTCTGGAAGACTTTCCTGTGGTGGAAAACATTACGTTACATATTTGTACTTCACTTTTTAAATACATTTTTTTCAAGATGTTTAAAACACTCAATCAATATGACCAAGAAGCAGTCTGTTTTATATATTGAAATAAAAAATAGTTAGAATGTAAAATATCTGTTTATTAAAATAGTGTTAGACAAATATTTTGTCAATAAAATAGCTGAAATTAATTGCGCTAATCATTTACGGCATTTTCATGCAGCCCATTTAGTGTGAAAAGTTATCACGATACAAAACAATACGACTCTTCGAAAAAAATGTTCATGGGTTCTTGCGAAAGTTAAAGGTTCTAGCTTCCAAAAAGGGTTCTACTTCAAAACTCTTCTGACAGGAAAATATTTAGCTGTAGAGTTTAGTGTAGAGTACGTAGAACATAAATAATACTTGAGGCTAATGATCTGGCTAGCTAGCATGTAGCCGTTAAGACCTGCTGTTAAGTCTTTTATATGATCAGGGTAAAAACACAGTAACCATGGAAACAAGATAATACCTTCATTACTATCTTAGAACCATATTTATGGAACAAAAGTTTTACAAAGAACTATAGTCTTACGACTACTTGATGGTTATAACCAATGTTGGCTAATGACTGAGGCTAATGATTATAGCTAGACAGCAAATAGCCTTGCACACCAAACTTTATAGGTCTTTTATACAAATAAGTGGCACAGTGACAGGGAAAATGAGACAAATGTGTCAGAAATACCAACATTTTCCTCAAATCTGTTAGTAATTTACTACTTTTTAAAGATTTTGATATCTCTTTTAGACGGCTTTTCAAGTAAAGCTAACAAATGATTGACAGTGTAGCTAGCTAGCACTTAGACAGTAAGGCTTGGTTTTAAGTCTTTAAAATAAACAAGTGGTCCAGTGACAGTGAATATGAACGTCAGAAATATCAACATTTCCCTCAAATGTGCTGGTAAACTGCTACATTTTAGGATTTTAAGTTCCAAAATAATCTTTTACAGAGTTTTTCAAGTGAACCTAGCAAATGACTGAAGCTAACAATACAGCTAGCTAGCACATAGCCAGTAAAGCTTATTTTCAAGTGGCACAGTGATAGTGAAAACGGGACAAATGGGACAGAAATAGCAACATTTCCTTCAAATGTGTTAATAAACTACTAAAAATAATACCTGAGTGTACACTGTGATTGCAGATAGCATCAGCTCGTTAGCTTTTCCTCTCTCTTATACAGAAACGCTCAGCTGTAGTTTATGATTTATAAAAAAGTGTGGGTAGAACAACAGGATTGTTGATGTTTTTTTTTTTAAATAACTAACCCCACAGACTTGATGAAGATGATTTATTAAAAGCATACTGTCCAGCATGGATTTAACACTTAAGCACTTTCCTTTTTATTAGTTGTCTTATTTTTTTCTGCCTCACTTGTAGGTCACTTTAGATAAAACCATCTAAAGAGTGAATTCAGTTCATTCAGCACTGGGGATTTCGCTGTGTACGTACGCTACTGGATTAAAACCTCAAACTTCTTAAACCTGCTTATGTTCAATGAAAGCTGTCACGGTGAGATACACGAGGGTAAGGAGAAGTGTAATAGGCCCTAGAGACCCACTCACAGGTGTACGTTTCACTCTAAGGTCTCACCTTCTAATTGTGGATGAACGTCTGCACCTGCTCTGAGCTCATGTTCAGGCTTGGTTCTATATAGGTTCTTCCTCTCGTATTGTCGAGTGCTGATCAGGGATATGAAATGGCGAATTACAAATACTCTACTGTAACTGAGTAGTTTTTCTTAGGGTTGTACATTATTAGGTAGTGTTTTTAACCCTAACCCAGTGTGCCTTAAGGGCCTGATTAGTACTGGGACAGGAGACTGCCTGGGAAGACCAGGTCCTGGCATGGGAGGGACTTTGACTCCTTTACTTAAGTAGTTTTTAGGATGGATATTTTTACTCTTCTCACAGTACATTTTTAGGAACAATACTTTTACTTGAGTATGATTTTTCGTTACTCTTTCCAACCCTGATGCTGATAAGCTTTAATGGCTCTTCTGGTGTTTCTCCCTGCTTTTGTCACCTATTGTATGTTAACCGGAAGAGTGGGGGACCTTGGATTATCCCTACATTGAATGGTTTCATCCATTTTACAAACACATTCAGAAATCCTTTTATTCAAACACGAAGGTTAAAACCAAAAAAACCAAAGCATTTTTCAACCTTATCTCTATCCACACCAGCAGCCTATCTGTGATAGACTTGATTGGGCTGCACAACTGGGCAAACCATGGAACTGAATGAATCAGTTAATGAATCAGAATGAATCGTTTAACTGAACAAATGATTCAATCAGTATAAAGATTTTTTTTTAATTTCATCTTAATAATTCATAGTAACAACTGTACTAGAATAATATGCGTTTGGGGGCATGGACAGATGAAAGGGCATGAATTTCATCATGGATTGGGGCGGGGCTACAAATACTTTTAATCACAGCTTAGAAATATTAATAAGTCAAGGATTTATGAGGCGTGATTCAACTGTTAAATTTTTTTCTTGAAATAATCACTTGTATCAACAGACCACTTGTAGTTGTATGAAATATG
The DNA here is from genome assembly GCA_028570945.1 of Gogo arcuatus. Classification (NCBI taxonomy): domain Eukaryota; kingdom Metazoa; phylum Chordata; class Actinopteri; order Siluriformes; family Anchariidae; genus Gogo; species Gogo arcuatus. The sequence continues at coordinate 18,549,189 of JAOTRR010000028.1, read as the reverse complement.
AATAATCTTGTGTATGGATATGTTTACAGTTAAAAGAAACAATAATTTTGTACTGACTGATACTTTAAGATGAATAACTACATATAGAACCAAGAGTTTAATGCAGTATGTAGGCCTGATTGCATTACATATTAATCATAGTTATAATTAATCTAATGAAAAACAACAAGTTCCAGCTGCTTGCAGGTTTAATATTGACATTGTTTTCTTTGATGGTGGGGTTTCACCCTGAATAAAAGTCCCACAATGCAGAAACAGCCTTGTGCATCTGTCTCAGGCTACAGGAAGTGCATAATAAAGTGTGGACAAACACAGGAAACAGGACATGTTGTTGTGTCATGGTGCCTCTCTCTCTCTCTCTCTCTCTCACTCTCACACACACACACACACACACACATTACAGTCGTGTATACTACTTTAGCAGGGATCGTGTTTTAAACAACATCACAGATGGCTATTTACAGATCCTCTCTCCATCTCTCCATGTCTCGCTTCCTGTTTCTTAAAGTTGTTTTCCTCTGTTCTTACACTGAACTTTTCCCTAGTTTTTCTAATTCACTTACTCGGTGAATCCAAGTAATTGTCCTGATCCAGGTTTTGCCATCACATTCTTTAATATTTAATCCCAGATTTGCATTAGGAAAATTGAGTGGCCTCAGTTTGAGAAGATCAGATGCAACATGGTGCCATTAGCTTGAAGAAAATCTACATCTATATCAAAATCTAAATTTATAACATCATGTAAGTAAATCTTACACAACAAGAGCTCTTTAATATCCTTAAAAAGGAAATAAACAGTTAGGAAAACCAAACTACTGTCAAAGGTTTTGTCAAGTTAATTAAACCTTAGTGTAAGTTTATAATCTTAGTAGATAGTTTTATTATTTAATTATGCTTTGAAACAATTATGCTATTACACTATTATGCTGGATACCTAGCTAAGTAGTGTTATTTCAGTCTAGATGTGTGGTTGTATAAAAAAAAACAACATTAATTTTGGGAATTTTTACCAAAACTAGAGCACAATTTGAGGCATCTTGCTGGTTTAGAAAAATATACCCTTATCCATTCTTTGTGAATTAAAGCTGTTATGTGATATGACTAAAATTATTATAAGTAACCTTAAATGTAAAATACTAACAAGATCAAGAATAAAATTAAATATTAAATACTTTATACTAAATAATATAATTAAATTACAGGGCTGGCTCGCTAATGTAATGGTTCACGTGTGATTTTTTTTCATGTTTCTGAGCAATTAAAGAGCAATAAATACTATTTTTAAAATCTTGCTAGTTAAACTAACTAAAGCTTTTTTCCAGATTTAACAAAAACATAAGTACTTATACAATATGTAGCCCTCCATCGCTTGAACCCAATAGTGCATAAATATGACCCGGTGTTCTCGGAGACGTGTCTGGAATAATGACCCCTGAAGGACATTTCTGAAGGACGTCAGTTAAATCAGCCTGTCTTAAAGTTCCTACAGTGCACTTTCCTCTGACATCATTTAGGTTTTACCAGAATTGCAGACACTGATGGTGACACGCTGCAAGCTGAGGACACACTGCAAGCCGATCTGGGTCATTATCGGCCTGTTTTTAGCCAAACCGGGGCTCTAGACATACATAAAAATGACCTGAGGATTTCTTCTAACTTGCATGTTCACCCTGGCGTTTTTATTAAAGGCTGAGCCGTGGTGCGGGATCCAGTTTCAGCGTGTTGACTGTTCAAGTCACTGACTATGTCATCTGAGTACACTGCTTACAAAAGAGCCACTGTATTACACACCAGACCCCATTGCTTTAGACCCACGAGGCACCGAGTCATGTGACCCGACAGGATGGAAACGGCCGTGGCAATCTCTCTGCACCAAGTTAGTGTGACTTCTTTTTTTAGGTTGTAGAATCAAAGTATTAGATGAGCTCTGAGCACTGAGACGTAATGAATCAGACGCTCTACATTGCAACTTGGAACTGAGAAATGCTCTTTTGTGATGTGTAGTTAAATTTAAAGCAACTTCAGCCTCTTTAACTTTCATTTCATTACCTAGTTAGTCATCTTAAAGCTTATTATTCAGTAATTACCATGAATTATTCATATAGCAACTACAGTGATACAAATACATTTACATTTTACATTTATAGCATTCAGTAGATGTCCTTAATCCAGAGCAAAGTAATATATAGAAGGAATATTTTCATACATCATTCATAAATAGGCCAGGGTCTAAGAATACTATAAAGCTATAAATCCTGCTAGGATTTTGTACCACAAGGGGTTTTTTTTATTAGTGTTTAATTAGTGAATAGGAAACGTATATAATTCACAGAATGAAGAGTGTTGAAGGGGTTAAACAGATAATGTAAAGATGTACACTCTTACAAATAGGATTCTTTGCGCAGCTAATTCTTCCAAATAGAACCATATCTACTTGAACTTTCTGAAAGACAAAAGGCAAACAGCTCTTTGCACCACAAAATGGTTCTAAAATCCTAAAATCATGCTAACTCCCCAAAATTCATGACAGAATGTGTGTGTACAGTCCGCTATTGTAACATTTATCACTTCAAAATTCACAATGTTTCTCAATATGGCGGAAACCTGTGGAAATATGGTTAGCGCTCAATGCTAATGTGTATATAAGTGTAATTACAGTCATGAGGAGTGTTTTCTTAGTAATTAACCTACACATCTGAGGTAAATGTTGACGTTCATGACAAGTTTGTATAGTTTTCATCATCGCTAAGTCTTTATTTTCTTTATAAAAGACTTAAATGAAAGTCATAATGGCTACATCTCAGCTAGCTAACATCTTTTTATGCTCAGTGTTTATATTTTTCAGTTGCTTAGCAACAGGGAACACACAGTGAGTGTATTTCCATTTCTATTTGATCACACCAATAATCTTTTATGGTCATATAATGGCCCAATAGCCTTTAACTAAGGTTCTCTGGAGAACCTTTGTTGGATCATTAAAGTTTAAAGTGGAAGGCTTTCTTACAGTGAATATATCACCTAAATATATCACCTTGTGGTAAATATATCACCTAAACCCAGGTTTTAAAAATCTTAATTTCGCAAAGGAAAAAAGGGGCATTTGCATAGATGTGCATATTAGGACATGATTATATTTTATGATGCAATAACACTTGCCTTCCTGTTTCTTCAGACTTATGAAAAAATAGTGCCCTGCCTCTTTTTCTCAAAAAATGCAAAATTACAAATTTCCTTTAAAAAAAAATGTAATTATTCAAATCGTATTCTAAAATGTTTAGATTGACTTTGAATTTTATATCATTAATATATCAAAAAAAGTACAAACAATATTTTAAAATTATTTCCACGTGTGGCATGTCTTTTGAAAAAAAAAATTTTTTTAAACAGCATAGTCCTCACTCTTAGAAAAAAGGGTTCCTCATGGGTTCTTTGGATAATCAAGGGGTCTACTTGGGGTTGTACATAGAGACATAACGAAGAATATTTTAAGGGTATGGATTAATCTTTGTTCTAAGTGTGTTGTTAAGTAATGGTGGTGAAAATCTAAGAATACAAATGATAATGAATCTTACCACCGCGTGTTAGCTTATACCATGATATAGCTTGTCTTTTTGGGTTATCACATTGTTCCACAGCTAGCCTGAGAACCCAGCAGCTGGGTTGGGAGCAGAAGGACTAGCTAGCTTGCTTGAGGCTGATAAGATCCGTACAGCCATATAGTTAGAAAGAGAGACAGATGGGGAGAGAGAGAGAGAGAGAGAGAGAGAGAGAGAGGCAACAAACAACATATGGGGGAAAAAAATGCTTGGTTTGAGTTGCCATATGCTCACAATTTGAACTTCCTCTCACGTTCTTAAAGCATGGAAGCTAACATGGGCTGGATTGGGTTGTATATGGCTCTTGATATTTCTTGGAAAATACCCTGCATTACTGTGTTCCTTTTGAAAATGCAGGGGGTCCCTGAGGCCTTCTGAAACCCAGCAACTGCAGCAGAGATTCTGTTGCAACAAATTAAAGGTGCAGTTTGTAATTGTGAAAAGTGTTTCTAGACCTGTAATAATTGTGTGATTTCAAAAATTACTTAAACTGGGGTGATACTGTGACATTTAGCCCTGTTATAGCCTTGATTGTGTCGTTTTTGAGAAGTATAAACTCTAATTTTAAGCTTTAATTTTAAGGTTGTAAACTTTAGCTCAGTTCTGTATGCTAGTAAGTGACTAAACTCTGAACAAATTTCATGAACAGACAAAAACAACTTATAGTGCAATAAAGTAAACACATGAAATAAATAAAAAAAACAGCAGGCAGGGAACGGCAGCGGCGGTAAAACTGGCCTGCAAAAGCTCGTCTGTATTTCACAAAAACCTGATTAGTTTTGTGTGTGTTTCGTTACATGCACTTTTTCATGTGAGCTTGCTTTGGACAAATCACAAGTCACAGCCACAAGTTGGGTAGTGTGTGATCTTCAAGTATTCGTGCCTTTTCCGTTGTTATAAAAGTCTTAAATTTTTTTCAACAATCTGTGAAAAATTTACAAATACAGTAGTGTAGTGTAACCTTGGTGTTAGAAATAAACTTTGGTTCACAATCACAATATTGCCATAGACAGAATCAAGCTAGTTTTTGTTTTAATTTTAGGTTTTTGTTTTGCATTTTTCTGACCCTGAAATTAGCCCACACAATTACTCGGAACTTGTGAAATTAGACACAGTTACTCGGCTCTGCTGATTTTGCATGAAAAGGAAACTAATAAGGCATACGTATTTTCAATAGATGGGGTGTGATCAGTTTCTCAATGTTTTGAATTAGCTTTGAAAGCAGCACAAGGGGGAGACTAAAAGTTACAAACCGCCGCTTTAATTGGGAATTCATACTAACTGTTCTAATCTGGCAGAGAACCAGAATCACTAAGTTACAAATACTCAACCTTATCACTTGTCATAATGATGATAAGAAGGAACAGCCAGGATGACAGACAGCCATCAAAAACATTTCAGTCTCACCTGAGAGGAGGTGCGTTCTCTGGCATCCGCCTCCTTTGCCCACTGACCAGGAGGACTGCTGGCGTCCGGCGGGAGGGGACGGTAGCCGATGAGAGGGACATCTTTTGACCCCACCTCTGGCAGCTCCACCCCGACTGTCCTCATATTCCGGTGGAGCATGGTGCTAGGGGCTGTGTCACAGAAACACACACATGTTGGTTGGGAGAGCTAGGAGAGCTTAGACTGTGCGTGATAAACCAACGGGGCACGATGGATCATTTGTTTACACGATTTACATTTCCCTACCACGGGTAGCGAGCTCACAATTTGAATTCCAACCCCTCCTTGCCTTTCCCAATTTCCTTCTCTGGTATTTTGATTCCGGTGCAGATAGGGATCATTTGGGAAGATAAGGACGATGCAGAGACAGAGCTCTCGATTTGACAAAATGACAAAATTGTAAGATACGGGTTTTAACCATAGTTCTTGTTAGCTTGTATATTTATATATTTATATGTTTATATGACTCACATAGTGTGGCAGGTCCTGATGAATACTGAAATACTATACAGCGACCTGTAAGTCTGTAAAGCACATTTTACACACATCTGTTATTCATGTCTTCCTGTTTGCAAAAGACAAAAATATTCATGCATGACTTGGCAGCAGTTTGTATCCTATGTTACTGTAGGTCACACCCAGAATGAATCTAATGTCCTCTTTGCAAGCTCACAGAGGTTCCTGCTGACATCATTCACACGGGAAGTTCATATAAACTGTAAACTGTAACGCTTTATGGCAGACCAGTGTCTGAAATGGAAAGTGGCTTTATACAAGGAAGGGGAAAACTAAATCCAGACAGGGACGCGTCTTGAATTATAATTTCCTCAAAATACATCAAGGCATTAATAAATGCATGCAATTCAGAGTCAAGTCAACCTGCTCACTCTTACAGTTTGATGCCTATAATCGAATAAGTCCAAGCAGAAATGTAAATAAAATAAACAGAAAGAAATACCTGCTAGTGTCGGAGCACTGCGTCCATCCGGTGTTTGAGTCAGTAGTGACTCTGAAGTCAGTGACTCTGAGCCTCCATATCTCTCTCCCACCTCCTGATCGCCTGTCAGTGTTATCGTCTGACTGCAGCAGAGAAGTGAACGTCGTGTTGAACAGGACACACACACACACACACACACACACGCCCTCAGGCTGCCATGGTGACGGCGCATTTCCGGTCTTGCTGCACGCCTGGCAACTGGCCGGCGAATAAGCAGCCGCGCCGCGCGCTCCTTCACTCAACTTTGAAAGCGAACCGATTCTTTGCAGCGAATCGAAACATTCGAATCGATTCTCAGAATCGGAAAGAACGATTCATTTTTAGCATTTTGTTTAATATTGTGTTACGGTTCGAAATATTGACGGTATGATAAACTAGTCTAAATATATCGCGGTTTCACGATATCATGGTAGGCTACTAATCAACCGTTTAAAAACATGCAAGCCAGTATGGAGCCCCTAAAGTCCCGAAAAGATGATTTTTGTATCCTCTGTGCACAAGCTGTTATCTTGTAGGAACAAGGTATTATCTTTATAAGATTTTTTTTCAAATCACCTTTTGGGACTTTAAGGGCTCTGTAAGCCGGTGATAAAAATCAAGGGAAAAGTTTATTACAGATTCCTTGTAAAGTCTCTTTGCACATCCTTGTACTTGTAATTGAACGAGAAAAAGAGAGCAGCTGTAAGGAAGGCGGCGTGCTGAACAAAAATAAAAATATAACTAGCGTGGTGGTGTGCAGCGCTGCTTAGGTGAAAATAAAACGTTGTATGGTTTACTTGTGGTCATCAAGGCTGTGTGTTTCTGTGTTGTCGTGTGTGATAAAGTTAGGAACATGCTAGGAGTGACAGCAATGTACCGTGTTTATATCAGTAACATTAAACACAACAAAAGGGGCTCCTGAGTGGTGCAATCATCCGGAGATTACAGTCTCGAACCCTGATCATGCTGCAGTCGGGAGTCCAAGAGTGCAAAATTGGTTGTGCTCCCTGGATGGGAGGAGCATACTCTCCTTCGCCTGCCAATCACAGTGACACTAGATAGTGTTTTTCTCTGAGTGTGTTACACCACCCTGTGATGCAGCATGACCAGCAGTTCGAAAAAGTGTGATTGGCTGGCTTCATGTGTCTTGGAAGAAGCATGTGTTAAACACGTAGGTAGCTAAAAAAAATTGGGGAAAAATCCATAAAAGAAAATACAGCCAAACAGCTTTAGTGCACTCACATCCCTACGCCAAGAATCAAAAGTGCTGTCGTGTGATTTAGGATGAGTTTGGTGAATTTTGTGGTGAGTTGCAGCCAGACACAAAAGGGATGAGAACCACCGGATTAATGAATGTGACCTGGTTAAAAAATAGACGGTAACAGAGAGAAATGCATTTTGTGATTAACCGTGAAACCATAACAATCCTACAAGTGGCAAATTTTTTCTTCCACGCGTTTTTAAGAAGCCACGATTCAGCCGACAGGAGCTAACAAGGCGACATATGACATTTGAATTAAGAATTTATCAACTGAATGTAAATCATAATAGAATGCACTAGAGAAATAATTTCTTCGAACCAGGCCTTCTTCAGTTTCTGCCTGTGTTTAGTGTTTGACACAAAAAAACGGAAGAACATGAAACGCATTTTACAATATTGAAATGTGTACAAACTCTGCAAAATATATTTCTGATATTACCATCTCATATGGAAACTTTAAATAGTGCCAGATAGACCACGCCCACAGCATATAGTAAACCAACCTCTTTGCTCTGACAATGTTATTGCTGGACTTTACGACTCATTTTACTGAATCGATTCTTTCGAACAAGTTCGTTCCAGTGAATTGAAACCTTTAATTTGTTTGTGCAGGCGAGTTGATTCTTCCGACTCACTTTAAAGAGTCGTTTAAATGGAAAGACTCGTTTGCAAATCACCCACCTTTTATTGTATGTAGAACTTTTGCTCCATGTCGCAGACTCTCTGTGAAGTTAGTTTAAGTGTTAACTTTATATGACTGTGTTGAAAACGCTCCTGTTGGCAGTTAAAATTCATCTTTATTCACCTGAATCGACTCTTCTGAGCGTGCTTTAAGTCTATATCTATATTGTACATTGTACAGACTATATTGTGCCTACTGTACATTACCTGTGTTAATCTTTAACGGAAAAAAAGCACACGATAATTGTCGCCTAATGGTAGAAATCTAGCAAGACAACATTTTGAATCTCACAATTCAGATTAATTTCTAATAACACATGCCTTCTCGGTGCATTTTTGACATACATCATTACAATATGACTTTCAATCATATAATAAAAAATACAGATAATAACTTTTATGTGTTAAAATTCATGCATGTGAACAGATTCTTCTGACAACCTTAAAGGAGTCATTTAAATAGGAAAACATGTTGTTTTTGTTTTGCTTTATTGCATTTCATTTTACATGAATCAGTATGAGTTCCTTACCTCAACCCAGGCTGGTAAGCAGGCCTTCTTTAAGTGTGTTAGTCCTTCGTTTCACTGTGAGTAGGATTAGCACTTAGTGTATAAAACCTATGGGAACTTTTAAATCTGGTTAAATAAATAAATCGTGGAAACTTCTGACTTGGTGAAAGATTTTCTTAGTGATGGCTGAAATGCTTCACGCTCATAACCAAAACACTTTAATGACTTCATGACTGGCTGGTTTACCAGGATTATATGAAAACCTGCAGGCCCTGCCTGCTATTGTAATTCTGACATCACGGCTTATCTTAAGGCGTCAGTTAGCTACCTCCCATGTCACAGGACAACTTGCCCATCAATGGTTACCAAAATTACTATAAACAAGTTTTACAGCATGCCCCAATACACATCTATTCACTAGTTATAATGACGGGTGGAACAGCAAGATACAGTTTCATAGTATTTTCAAATAACATCATGCTCAATGACATATAAATCTCCAGTGACAATGCAAGTATTAAATCCCTCTCATCATTCAGTAATTAAAGCAGCAGTTTGTAATTTTTAGAATTCAGAATTGACCAACCATCATCCTATCATTTCCAAAATGGCACATTAGAAAACTATGACTTGCAAAACTGCAATGTTTAATTTAGCTAAGTTCTTTATTCGAGGCTTCAGTTTATTTTTTTCTGGCCCAGAAATAGGCTCCGCCCCCATCCAAAGCAGAACTGCTTTTCCTGGCCCATTTTTTTAAAATGGCAAGTCAGATGTAGAGAAAAAGAAGGCTTGTTAATATTTTCATTGTGATAGCAATTCTCCTCATAGCCAGCAGAGGGCTGTAAAAATGACCAACAGCTCCTTTAAAAGATATTTAGAACAGGATAGGCTTCTTTTTAAAGAACACACACCAGAGGAAAATTGGAGCCATTTATTATAATTACCATTTCTTCTTATTTTGGGACATTGTATTTTCTGTATTTCTGGGTTTTGTTTGTTTGTTTGTTTGTTTGTTTGTTTGTTTTTGTTGTTGTTAATTACTGAGTCTTTCATTTTGCTGTCCACCCTAGATGGGCAGTAATAGCAATGTAGATGGTTTTCTTCACATATCAAGGGCAGGCACAGGGGCAAGCGGGAAAAAGGCACCTCCTACATTCAGTGGGAGAAAAAAATGGGGTAACCTGGAGGGCATTAATGTTTTTTCTACTACAGAGGTACTCTAAAGGGCACATTTTCTGGTGCACCTAGTGGGCACTTCATCTCATTTTATTGTATTTAGGGGAACATATAGTGCACTTCATCATGTATTCTCCACTGGAATGGCACGCTAGACGGCACTTCATCATGTATTCTGCACTGGAATGACATCTTAGAGGCACCCTAGAGGGTATTCTAGAGGGCACTTCAACATATTTTCTAGCATGTAGGGGCATCCTAGAGGGCATTTCAACATGTTTTCTAGCATGTAGGGGCACCCTAGAGGGCACTTCAACATGTTTTCTAGCATGTAAGGGCATTCTAGAGGGCACTTCATTGCATTTATTTTGCAGATGGGGCACCCTAGTGGACACTTCATCACATTTTATAGCATATAGGGGTATCCTAGAGGGCATTTAATCAGGGGCAGTCATCATGTTTTCTCCAATGTAAGGGCACCTTAGAGGGCATTTTGTCATGTTTTCTCAGACATAGGGGCACCCTAGATGGTGTTTCACCACATTTGTATCATTTGAGGGGCAGTCATTCGGGTACTTCATCACGTTTTCTCCAATATAAGGGCACCCTAGAGGGCACTTCACCACATTTTATCAACCATAGGGACATTCTAGAGGACACATTTGTCATGTTTTTCAACCATAGGGGCACTGCCCCTTTCAACACTGGCCATCCCCTCCAACCTCACCAACCTCCCCACCCCCCGGCACTCGAGTCCACCAGCCTGTCTTAGGCTGATGTCTGACTTTTTCTAAATGATGAGAGTTAGCAGTATGTAAAACTTAAATGATCTGCAATCTTTGGACAATCCCAGTACCTTCTGGCTAAGTTCTGTTCCTGAAGTCTCCAGTTCCTCTAATAAGCATCTTAACATGGCCGGATTCCCCAAGATAAACTGCTAACCGGGACTAAACCGGTACTAACACGAGCCCAGCATGGTATTTAAGGTACAATTCCTTCTTCTGAGGAAGTGTAGTGTTCATGCCCTCTGGTGTGCTGTGAGAGAACTGGCACTCCTGCTGCCCAGAGGCCATTTTGAATATCACAGCATGACATGTTTTCAGTTATGATAAGCTTTGAGCTTTTTATCATAGCTTTATCATAAGTTTTTTAAAAAAAATTAAAACGCTTTATGCATAAAAAATCTGGTGGCTCTCATAAAGCACAAAACTTCAATATACTGTATGGAGAATAGTTCAGGACAAAAATATACAGATTTTATATACATACTTTGATGAAGAAATCTGCTGTTTAGTAACGGAAGTAAATAAATACACACATTTATGGGAATAAATATAGATATAAAATAACTAGTAATCTAATAATACTATATACTGTAGTAGTATATAAATGAACAACAACAACAACAACAACAGACTAGATTATGCATACAAACTGTTATTATTAAAAATGTATTAATATTTAATTATAATTGTGTTATATATCATATTTATTGCTCTTCTTCTTGTACTTATGCTTTTATTATTTTTATGTTAATAAATATTAGATAATAATATTAAAATAATAATAATAATAATAAACACTTCTTCCGCAAGTCCCACGTGCTTCTTTCGGCTCTCACCAATTAGGACAGTCCGAAACTTTAGCTAATTAGTGGACACACGCACACGCACACTGAGGCGTGCGCGCGGCTGTGAGGGACCGGAGCTCTCCTTTAAACCCGCGACACGCCTCTGGCATCAGCGGGCCGCTGTACAGATGTGAAGGTGTTCACACAAACACACACACACACACACACACTCGGGGCCGTCGCTCTCCCTCCCACTCCGTTATCGCTCTCCGTGTTTTATGTCTGCGTCACAACAAGTCGCGAGAGAGAGAGAGAGAGAGAGAGAGAGAGAGGCGGAGATGATGGCGTCTCTGGCGGGCTCCACTGTCTCTGACAGCCGCGTTTAATAACATCAGCGGGAGACGGAAAAAAAAGCACGGCGAAACATGACGAAACGGCGCTCGCGCAGGACGGCCGGCGGCGACACAGACGGACAGACCAAGCGCGCGACCGGTCACTGACTGACACTGACGCGTCCAGGGGTTTTATTATTTTTGGCGCGCGCGTGCGCGCGCGCGCGTGTGTGTTTGAGTGCGTCCATCATAATTCCATATCGCCGACAGTAATTGTGAGGCGCGGCGAAAACATCACAGCGGGAAGGTCGGACGTTGCATATCAAGCTCGCGCGGCGGGCTCGGTGACCCCGCGCGACTTTCCAGGTTAGCCCGCGAGCCCTTTGCCAGCAGAGCACAGCTCGCGCGATTATCTTTTTCTGCTTCTTCTTCTTCTTCTTTTTGCTTAATTAATTGATTCACGGGCTCGTCGTGCGTGTGTCGCGCGCATGTGTCCAGAGTTGCATGCACGGATCAGAGCAAATCCTATACATGCATATTGTAAATTATTCAGTTTATAGGCGAATTGACTTGATCTTTTTTTTTTCTTTTTAAATCTGCATGTAGATGATAATGATAATAATGCGTTACGACGGCTCTGTGAGCGGAGTGCACTATAATAGGCTGTTGCATAAGGATGAATGCATTTGATCATGTGTGCCACTGCATAGCTGATTGCCTCAGTGCAGCTGCCTCAGTGCTGAATGATGCTGATCATTCAAACACCGTCCTGTCGCCATGTACGCGCCTTATTCTGAGCGAGATTAGCACTTTAGCTTCCTGAAGACTCTCAGGGCACAAGTGCACAACTTTGCTACAGTTTTCTGGTTTTTCCTCACTCTGAACAAAACTTCTACAAAATGCCCTGAGGTGTGCTTGAGCTGAGAAACAGCACACTTGTGGGTCTGGTGCTTCTTGTTTTGTCTGAGTATGTGAGCAGTCCTGTGAGGTCCTCAGTGAGGTGTTTGCGGTCCTGTGAGGTCCTCAGTGAGGTGTTTGCGGTCCTGTGAGGTCCTCAGTGAGATGTTTGCGGTCCTGTGAGGTCCTCAGTGAGATGTTTGCGGTCCTGTGAGGTCCTCAGTGAGGTGCTTGCGGTCCTGTGAGGTCCTCAGTGAGGTGTTTGCGGTCCTGTTTCTCTGTTTGGGTTCAAAACTGTGCTCTGATTGTGAGTGTGAGCTTCTCTGGGAAAAATCTCAAACAGTGCCTCTCAGAGCAAAACTCACCAAGCAGAGCTTTGAAGACTAAAGTGTCTTTCATGATTAATTTATTTGATCCCACAGTGCTGTTTTGTTCTGGATTCTGATTGGTCAGAAGCTGTTTATTAATTTTCTATAACAGCAGCTCTGAAAGTAATGCATTTGCAAATCACAGGTTTATATGAATATGAATGTGCTCTTTTCAATACATTATTGTTTCTATAGTAACAGCTCATTCACAGGGATTTGTACAGCAGAAGCTCCACTAATAATAAATGCATTAAAAATAATGGTTGACGTGGTGAAGTTTTCTGTAAAGAGATAAAGGAGTTTCTCTCCCGACAAGTCTCCAGTCTTCTAAACAGTCCACATTACAGTTAGTCAACCATGTGTCAGGGAGATCAAGACTAACACAGCAGCACATGTTTGGAGTTCCTATCATGTTCCAAAGCTGAGATCTGAGAGGCTTTAAGATGGTGGGAAGTTGGATTTTTTTGATCTCAGAAAATCTAAACTGAAAATAATGCAAATAAAAGGCACATTTATTCACTGTTTCTGGTGGAAATGTTTCTTCTCTGACATGTTAGGTATCAAACAGCATCTATTCACCGAGACGAATCCAACAGTTTTATGTACGTAGACATCCTGGAAGAGTGAAATGTAGTGACTGGTTCTTTAAACTGAGCACTCGCATGGATGGGTTAGCCTTGTGACTAACCCATTCATAAAGCGTGTCTAATCGTTGATATGGTGAAGTTTTCTGTAAGGACAAGCTTATGTAACATTTATGGAAGGAGTCTCCAGTGTCAGCAATTTGTAACATCTTTTAACTTCAGTTTTTCTGACATCTTCAGGACGGAGGAGTTGATGCTTCTTTACGGTTTCTCGGTAACATGAAGTAGCAAACTGATTAACTTCCCGAGAAAGAGAGAGAGAAAAGAGAGGCTGGCGACAGAACGACTGCTTATAGCTGCTATAACGTAAGTGAGAACAGGGACTAACCTGTTTGTTGGACGTCCAGCAACCTTAAATGTAACTATAAATGGATAAAACGTATGATGTGTCCTTCTTTATATACAAATTCATTTGTAAACGCTGGCAGCTTGCTGTGGTGTACAAGGAATAAAACACTTGGGGACATGCTGTTATAGGAAAATAATCCTCTTTTACTTTAACTTCTTCAACTTTCTATTTTTGTGTAGAGAACTAACTTTCTCCATATTCCACGTGTGAAAATGTTTAGTTTTTTATGCAACAAATATCTGGAACACACCATTAAACATTCTTCAGGTTGTCTATCATCTGTTGCTGATTTAAAATAATTTTTTCATTTTGGATTTTTGATTAGCCGTACATTTACTGGCATGTTACTTTTACAATACATTTGACATTGTATTAATTATTATACTTTTACTCCATTTTTACACACTTTCTACCATTTAGTTTTTAATATATAACATTCTTCTTAGGTTTCCTCTGTCTTGTCCGGTTTCCTCCCACTGTCCAAAAACATGCAGATAGATGGATGGGCGTCTGCTAAATTGTCCATAGGTGTGAGTGAGTGTGTGAGTGTGTGTGCATGGTGGCCTGTGATGGACTAGCGATGTCAAGAACTTTAAATGTATGTAAGATGCTTATATGTAGTAAATAAAGTTTATTATTCAATGTAATTAAGCGAGTGAATGACGAGGTATCATGAAAGCACTTACATCCTGGATATGAATGTCGTTAATTCTTTCTTCTTGTTTTCACAATTGAGACATTGGAGCAACCCAGGAATACACCCTATATCTCCATTTGGGACAGAACCAGAACTCTAGCCTGGACTTCCAGCCTTCCAGACCCTGAACAGTCCTACCTTGCTCTAAGGGCTTCTTCCGGACTGCTAACTGTTCTTGCATGTGTGTGTGGTGTGTGTGGTTGCTTCTTAACCTGCCTGTGTCCGTCTCTGCACTCAGGATGGGCGTGGTCACTGAAGGAGAAGACGTCTTAGCACGATGGAGCGACGGACTTTTATACCTAGGCAACGTCAAAAGAGTGAGTTTCCTGATCCACTGCATTTGTACCCTGTTATATCAGACGCTAAACATCGTCTTGCGTATTAAACCCCGCTCTGTTTCTCAGGTAGACGTCGTCAAACAGTGTTGTTTGGTCAGATTTGAGGATAATTCCGAGTTTTGGGTCCTCAGGAAAGACATTCACTCATGTAAGTGATGAAACTTCACCTACAGTACGTCATGCTGGAAGCAGCTCTCATTACGGCTCTGTTTTCAGTCGTGTGGATACAGTTTGGAAAACTGAATATTAATAAAGTTTACAGTATGTTGAAGGAACCTTGGTACACATTTATAGATAACAGAAGCCTCCACTTAAATAAAGTGAACATTTAGGAAGCTTGTTTAGGATAAAAATGAAAACTTTTCATAAATTAATAAATGATGGCATCTTCGTCCTGGCTGTTCGAAATTTACGACTTTACAATCTTTCAATAATTTGGAATTTGTCCATGTGTTGATATGCAGAATGTGAATAATGATTTGTATTAAGGTGTAATTTTGGTCAATTTTAACATTTAACATGTTACATTGCATAATAATAATAATAATAATAATAATAATAATAATAATAATAATAATAATAATAACCAAGAACTAATAGAAATGGAACATTTTAGGAATTCTATTGAAGCAAATTAATTTATAAAACATAAAAAAGAAAGGAACAAACGTACTAGCTTACTTAATAGATACAGAAACACTTCCAATAGTATCATTCTACATTTACACTACATTGTATAAGTTGATTATTTTCCTGTAACAGCATGTCCTGAAGTGTTTTATTCGTCTTAAAGCACAGCAATTTGACAACAATAACCTTTTATTAATTAAACAACAGCTTGTCAGGCTTTTTATTTATTTGTAGTTGATTTTGTGTCACATCTGCAAAACAAGTTAGTTCCTGTTCTCACTTACTGTATATGTTACCAAGAAACCAGAAAGTGTAAACTCTTCTGTCCTGAAAATGTCAGAAAACATAAAGTTACAGCTTCACCTCTGACTGACTCCTTCTCCTTACAGAAAACATCATGATATCAGTGATTACTCACACTTTTAATCTGTTTATGGTTGTTATTAAGTTGTTACTCTAAAAACTACAACATTACAATAATGACACTACTGTCAGAGCTGCTATTATACTGTAGGTCAACACCTTCTGACCAATCACAATCCAGAATTCAACAGCGCTGTGGTCAGTTTGTTATAGTTTCCAAGCATGACACTTCCTATTTCTGATTTTCTCTCTCTCTCTCTCTCTCTCTCTCTCTCTCTCTCTCTCTCTCTCTCT
>JAOTRR010000028.1:18426399-18442502 GCA_028570945.1 Gogo arcuatus | reverse complement strand
GTATCTCATTATTGGTCTCACTGTCACAAGACAATGCAGCAGTTTATTGAGGTGAAATACACTACACATTATATGTTCATGTCGATGTGAAAAAGTTCAGTCAGTACAATTTTCTGAACAGCAGACAGGAACTTAATCCAAAGACAAATATGTTCAAACCTAAATTAGCTATTTACATCCAGCCTAATGATCTGATAATAATACTGTTAAATAAACGCAATTAACACACACAAAAAACGTACACCATATGTATACTGTGCCTGTATACTGTACACCACTAGTATACTGTATACTGTTGTACCTGTGGACTTTTGAATGGTGGCTGCAAATAAAACATTTCTATGAAAAAACAGGAAGAAAAGTTTAAAAATAGATTTATGTTGTGCTTTAAACATTAATTCAGCACATATTTATGAAATGTCATTATCTGAAATAAGTGAGAAGTTAAATTATTTGTTCTTTTGTTTTGTTTTTTAAGTGAATGCCTTTGGATATTTTTTCTGAATTGGAATTGACACGATGAAAGTTGTGCCATCTCATATCTGATCTTAATCCTGTATGTTGCTGATGAATGGGAGTATTTATGGTACAACACTGCCCACTATTGGTTACTTAGGGACAGTGCAGGACAATTGTCGCATCATGTACTGTAGGATAAAGGAAAATAGTCTTCGACAGTTTTATTTATATTTTTAAGGTCACCTCTCCAAATGTTTCTTTCTCATTGATCAGACGTTCTTTCCTCCCTTTCATTTTTGCAACAGTATCAAGTTCCACATCAACGTTTTGGCCAGAACTGGACATTTATCTGAATTGTGTTGAAGGAAGCCATTTCTCATACCAGACTGTTGATTTGTTTTGTGCATCTCTCACTAATCCCTAATGTTTTATTCCAGAGTTTTCTCGGCCGAAGGCTGAAGGGGTCTATAAAACGAGCGAAGAGTCAGCCCAAGCTGGACCGCACCAGCAGCTTCCGCCAAATGATCCTCCCACGATTCCGCAGCGCTGATCAGGACAGGTGATCACAAATTTTCCTACTTTTACACATATTCCTACTGATTTCCCTCCTTCAGTTTTCCTACCGAGTTTAAGCCCTCTATCTCTAGCAAGGAAAAAATAAGAGTAAATTTTTACCAACCACTTCATCTTATTTGCTGTTAGCTACGGAGCCCCCTAAGGGTTATGATTTTTTAGCTACTTCTGCGTTCCCTTGCAATACTTTTGCATTACCTCGCAATAAGGGTTAGGGTTAATGCAAAAGTATTGTGAGGGAACGCAAAAGTAGCTAAAACAATCCCCACCATGACCCTTAGGGGGCTCCAGAGTTAGCAATTTTTTTTTGTAACTTTTTTTAATGTGATCAGGAACAACAGCACCACTAATGGTCATAAAACGAATTACATGTAAGAAATAGATACTGGGGCTGATTTCTTTCTATTTGTAGCCCAAACTCTAGATTCATGCAGCTTATCATTTACAATAGTTTTCAAGTGACTACACAATGGGTTTTATACAATAAGTTTTGTGCACCTTAAGCTAGCTTTACACTGTATGATATTCGACCCGAATTTGCTGTCGCAGGCACAATTACACAACACAAAGGATAATCTTTAGTTGGGAGTTGAGACGCTGATTTAGTGCCACTGCGGCCAGAGACACCCGATAAGAAAGCTCTGGCAGTGTTGGAAAAGTTTGATTAAAATCTCAGAGTGCTCGGAATCCACCAACCGGAGGATGGCGTTGGATTACACAAAACTCACAGGACAGCTACAAATACGGTAATAGCAATGGCAAAGCATAAACAAAACATATGGGATTTAAAAGATGATGAATTTTGGCAGAAGAGAGAATGTCTTTATAGCCCTACCTGGATGGGATGGGATTACATTTAAATGGGGTCCTGGGGTAATTTCCTATTTTACAGGTGCTCCTCTGTGACTTTATTTCTGTCTGGACCAGCCATGTCGATGTTCTTCTCTGTCCTCCTCTGAGAAAATTACAGGCCGAATTACCTCTGTTTTGCACCAAACTTAGCAGTCGTCTGATAATTATAGTCCAGTCTGGATACACATCCATTATTTTCTATGCAGATCTGTTGGAAAAGAGACGTTTGACTGTATTGAGTTTCATAGTTCATGTATCAGTGACCCTCCGCCAGATATATAACATTTCCTGAGTTGCGAAACGAAATATGGATGCTTCTCATATAGTTTGTGATTGTTTTATTGTGTTTTCAAATTCTTTGCTTAAGAAGGCAAGACATATTTCAGCCGTTCCTTCCTCCAGTTTTATATTGTTTATCATAAGAATAATTCTGCCTGTGAGGTGGAACTGATTCCTTAATCGGTCTTGAACTCTGACAAAGTGCTTTGTATGACTGCATAATAACCACATAACTAAAAATGACCTTGTAGTGGAGTAAGTGCATTCACAGATGGTCCGAGGGCATTAAATGTGATGCAACTCTGTAAAGTCATTATAGTGTCTTCTTGTCCCTCTTGAACTTTCTTTGGCCAGATGCTGTGTTATTTGGTCAGGTCTTTTAGTCATGACTTATTCATACTTTCATTTATTTTCAGTGCTGAGTAAATGCTACCCTCGGCCTCTCTGAGTATTGGCGTAAAAAGAATTTTGGAAATGTGCTGTGCTGACATTAAATGAAGTCTCTGAGATTTGCTTTTAGATCATTGGCTGTTAGAATGTTGATGGATGTGTAAGGAATAAATGATTGTGTGTGGCGCTTTTATTGTAAATTAATGAATAATGAATCGGTGTGATGAAGTGGAATTTCAAACACCATCCCAACGTTGATGACTCTAGACTCAACCCTGATTCTTCAGCTTTTGACCCTGGACTTGAGTTGAACTCTACAGTTTGAGACTCTGGAATTGACTCAGAGTCTTGAGCTAGAGACTTAGGTTTTGAGTCTGACTCTATTGCTTTAGACTCTGGACTCAACTTGAGCCTCTTGTTGTGCCTTGGAGTCTAGAACTACAGACTCTGGGCTTGACCGTAACTCCATAGCTTCAGATTCTGGACTATACTTAGACAGCTTGGGATTCTGGACCTGACTCTGACTCTAGTTTTGGACACTGGACTTGACTTGGACTCTACAGTTTGAGACTTTGGACTTTACTCTGATGCTAGCGTTGATCTCTGGACTCGACTTGGACATCTACAGTTTGGGACTCTGGACTTGATTCAGAGTCTAGAGCTTGGGACTTGGGGCTTGACTGTGATTCCATGGTTTCAAATCCTGGACTTGTCTCTGACTCTAGCTTTGATCTCTGGACTTGACTTGGACTCTAAAGCTTGGGACGGAACTTGACTTGGAGTCTAGATCTAGAGACTCTGGGTTCAACTGACTGTATGGCTACAGATTCTGGACTCGACTTAGACTTTATGGCTCTGGACTCTGGGCTTGACTCCAACTCTGTCTTTGGACTCTGGACTCGACTTGAACTCTACAGTTTGAGACTCAGGATTTGACTCAGAGTCTAGAGCTAGGGCTTAGGATTTGAGTCAGAGTCTAGAGCTAGGGCCTCTGGAGTTGACTCTAACTCTACTGCTTCAGACTCTAGACTTAACTTCGGACACTGGGCTCGAGTTGGACTCTAGAGTGGAAACTATAGAACTTAGACTAGACTCATAGTGGGCAACTTGTGACTTCACTGGACACATTAAATCTCATGATTTAATGACTGGGATATACACTATATATTGTCCAAAACTCTTCTGTCCTCAAAGGTGGCGATTCAGCCTAATGAACATCATATTAAACAGCTTAACAAAGAACCTACATCCTATAAACTCCAAATGGAATCCTTAGTAACATGCCCAAACACCCCATTCTCCACCCCACCCCCTTGCTGATCACTTTCGCTTTCTCTCATTTTGGATCCTGCAGCTTACATAACTCCTTGATTTACTCAGAGAAGTCCATCTTTGTCTTCCCGCTCTCTCTCTGCCTTTCATGCTGTCTCTTTCTCCCTCCCTCCCTCCCTCTCTCCCTCCTCCACACCCCTCTTTTTTCACTTTTTTCATTCTGACTCATTCTGATGGATCTATTTTTATACCACTCTCTCCCCACTGTATGTCTCTAACACCCTGATGCACATTTTATTCCTGAATGTATACAGTAACAGTGATGCTACGAGGATACGCCAGAGAAAGCTACAGCTCTCATGGGGTTCTAAGGATTTTCAAACCTTTTCTTGTTTTATGTGCTTAATCTAAAAGTGGTTAATATGTCTTTTGTATAACGTCATTATTATTTTCTGGGTCTGTCAAGTCTTGTCTTGTGTGTCTTGTGCTTTAGTTTAAGCGTATGGATCCATCTAGCTTGTGTGCTAGAAGGTGCAGTAAGTGTAGGTAGGTGTTTGCGTATGCTGTTTCTCAAACTGAATCACTGAGTTGTTGTTTAAAAGGCATTTAATTTGAACTTGAATGTCCAGTTACCTGTGAGGATGCTTTATTCACAGCCACTGATGGTTTAAAAGGTACGTACCAAAAATTAGCCATCTAAGTCTTAGCCGAATGCGTCACTGAGTAGGTGTTTAACAAGTTTCTGGATCTTGTCGATATGAAGCAGAAGGTTGATTTTGTCTGAATGATTCAGCGTTCGGATGAGCCACCCTTTGAATCCAGTGCTGTGCTTTTTCGGAACTTTCTTAGTTAGATTGTTCTTTGTCTCCCTGCAGGACTCGCCTGATGCAGAGCTTCAAAGAGTCCCATTCTCATGAATCCCTGCTGTCTCCCAGTAGTGCAGCTGAGGCACTAGACCTCACACTGGACGAGGATGCCATCATCAAACCGGTTCACTCCAGCATTTTAGGGCAGGAGTACTGCTTTGAGGTGAGACTAGAGCCCTTGTGAATAGTACATATAGTATATTAAAAGTATAATTAAAGTTTACAACCAATGTAAACTTGATTATTTTTCTATAACATTCTCTCACTCTGAGAAACCACAAAGAAATTGTAAACTCCTCTGTCCGGAAACCTTTCCCGTAAGTTCCGACTTTACCTCTGACTGTTACAAAGTGCTGACGCTTGAGAATCCTTCTGTAAATGTCTTCTTACTGAAAACTTCACTCTGTCAGTGATTATCCTTGTTGAATAACAGAATATTTTATCCATTGATTATTATGCTAAGATTATGCTAAGAGCAATCGCCGTACAAGTCCCTGTGAATGAGCTGTTACCATAGAAATGTTAATGTATTAGAACAAGTTCATTAATATAAATTTGTGATTTGCAGCCGCACTACTGTCAGAGCTGCTGTTATAGAAAATGAATCAATACCTTCTGACCAATCAGAATCCAGAATTCAACAGAGCTCTGGTATTGGCTTGTTATTGAGGAAAAGTTGTTGCCAAGGATGGAATCCACTAAAAAATGGTCAAACTAAGAAAGACTGACAAAAACTAATGATGAACAATGAATGAACGACACTGACAAAGATAGAGATTTGTCCAAATTTTGAGTCTTATGTTTAGTCACACTTATCAAAAAGAAAATTCTACTAAGCGACAGAGGAACAATGAATGAACTGTGAACAATGATGACAGCGTCCCATTACCATGACATTTTATTAACTGCCAGCATTCATTCAGTGATTGTCATAACTATTTTTTCCTTTTAATGCCATTGTCTTGTATCTCAGGTGACGACTGCTTCGGGAACAAAGTGCTTTGCCTGTCGATCGGCTGCAGAAAGAGACAAATGGATCGAGAACCTACAAAGAGCTGTGAAGCCCAACAAAGTGAGTAGAACAAATGATCATCAGAGATATCAGTTCATTTTTCTCTCTCATCCATCTACATCACATCAGTTTCAACATTTCTACACTTTTCCATAAGGACACCATGATATTCTTAGCTAACTGGTACTCAAAACAGCAGCAGAGCTTTTCTAAGTTCATTCCCGTCTTCTGGGGCCACAATTTTTAATTCTGTGAAGTTTATGAAGATCATTCTTCAATTCTTTGCCTCTTCTCTTATTATTATTAATACAGACATTTTGTGTTCTCCTTCTCACCATTTTTACATTTTATGCCTAACATATCTCAGGCCACAAAGTTCATCCTTCCGTTCTTTGCTGTGTTTCTCATAAAACACATGGTGCTCTTTGGGAACGTAGTAGAACTTTTGGATCGTGGATTGATTGATCCATATGCTCAGGCAGCAGGAGCCGGGGGCTGAATTATGATATGCAGATGACAGCAAGAGTTTCCAAAAGCCATCAAATCTCTCAGGAATTTATCTTGGCTGATACCTTTTCAGGAAAAGATAAAAGGGCACACCAAGGATACTCATTATCTCATGCTGATCAATTTATTTTATTGATGGAAGCTTGAAGGACAGAGAGACTTCTTCTAGCATACTAATTAAGCACTATTGTCTGGACACAACTGCTTTTCAAACAGCGGTATATTTAGCTGAACTAAATTACACCACAAACGCAGGCCAGAGTGGACCAATGGCACTTTGATCTGATTAAATGACTCAGCCTTTATGAAAACATCACTCTCTTTATCCAGCAGAGCACTCTACTCTTCCGGTGGGGATTTTGAATATAGTTTGAGCCTTTATCTCATGCACTCATTACACATTGAGCGCTAATCTTTCTTGAACCATGGCTAACCCTGAGTCCTCTCACTCCCCACCGCACTTCTATTTTTAATATTCCTACCCTGTTGAATAACCTGTTATTCAGTTCCACTTGCTGTCAGACATAACCTTTACCAGCATCAGCAGTCATTTCTTAATTTCCATGTTCTTACGCCATACACCTACATGTCTCTACCAATACTTAGCAATCTGCTGTTTCTGCACACTCAGGACAACAGCCGGAGAGTGGACAATGTCTTGAAGCTCTGGATCATCGAGGCCCGGGAGCTGCCACCCAAAAAACGCTACTACTGTGAACTGTGTTTGGACGACATGCTGTACGCACGCACCACCAGCAAACCCCGCACCGACACTGTCTTCTGGGGTGAGCACTTCGAGTTCAACAACCTCCCGGCTGTCCGCAACCTCCGGCTCCATCTCTACAAAGAGACGGACAAGAAAAGACGCAAGGTAGGAGAATTAACTTATGGTGTAAAAAATGGTTCCTGGGGGTGACTGTGATTAGCCAGTTAGTGTAATATGTTGTCAGTATGTGACTGAGAAAATGCACCAGTTGCCTTCCAGACACAAAAAGCTACCTTGTAGCACTCAGCCACTCTTAGCATGATACGTTTATCCACATACATAGCTCGTGTTAGCTAAGCCCTTAAAAAGTGCTATTTTAGAGTGATGAAAGACATTGTGTAACTCTGCATTTTAGTTCCTCAAATTTGAGCTAAGTAGTACACTGCCTAGCTGAGGTACACTTGCTAGCTATGTGTCTGGGCTTGCAGAGTAGCTTTCCAGTCTGGAGAAAATTTTTAAGTGGCAGTGATTGATTGAAAGAGATACTGATCCAGGGAATCACATTTATTGCTAGTGAAGATAATAGCTCTCTCAGCTATCTAACAAACAATCAGCTTACATAGCTTAACCTAAATAAATCAATCAGAATACGTCTTGGGTTACACATCGATGTGTTCAATGCAGCAGGCAAAAGCTTCTGCTGCATGTTACTTTGTTGAGACATAAATCACACACATCACACTTGTGTGATTGCAGGGGAACATGTTGGTTGGTTTCATTTTTGAATGGCAAGCACAAATTCTTGAAATTTTCTCAACTTTGTGAAGTTTCACCCACAGTTCCTAAACAATAACCCTTACCCATGGCTTATCAACAGGAGAAAAGCACATATCTAGGACTGGTCAGCATCCCCATATCCAGCATCACCGGTCGGCAGTTTGTAGAGCAATGGTACCCTGTAATTCAGCCCAGTGTCCTGTCTAAGGGAGGCGGTGTAGGAGGAGGTAAAATCATCAATGCCTCTTTGCGGCTCAAGTCTCGCTACCAGACCATGAGCATCCTGCCAATGGAGCTGTACAAAGAATTTGCAGAGTATGTCACCAACAACTACAGAACGTTGTGTGCCGTCTTGGAGCCTCTGCTGAGTGTCAAAAGCAAGGAGGAAGTAGCCTGTGCACTGGTGCACATCCTACAAAGCACAGGGAAGGCAAAGGTAGACACTTAGTATTAACTGTATGCACTTATCCCTTTATCATTCCTTTTGTATCTTTTGGTTACAAGGAACTGTGAACTGTCTATAGTGTGACTACATTTTCCTTTTCTGTGTTCAAGGACTTTCTTTCAGACATGGCGATGTGTGAGGTAGACCGATTCATTGACCGAGAGCACCTTATATTCCGAGAGAACACCTTAGCCACCAAAGCTATAGAAGAGTACCTCAAACTCATCGGACACAAGTACCTCAAGGATGCTTTAGGTGATACGTTTTAGTTATTGTAGAGCGGTGCACAGGACTGTTTTTTTTTTTCAATCCTATCCCCAGCAGAAACAAGTGAGCAAACTTGACTTCTGTCACAGAAACTGTGACTGCCCTCAACCACACCTGCAGAAACTGTGACCAAACTCATCCACTTCCACAGAAACCGACCAAACTTGACTACACCTGCAGAAACTTTGATCAAACTCAACCACTCCCACAGAAATTGGGACCAAACCTGATCACACCTACAGAAACTTTGACCAAACTCAACCACTCCCCCAAAAACTGTGGCCATATTTGACCACTCCTGTAGAACATGTGACCAAAATTGGCCACACCCACAGAAACTGTGACAAAGCTCAATTGCTCCCATAGAAACTGTGACTGAACTCAATCACTACTACGGTAACTGTGACCGAACTCGACCACTCCTGCAGACACTTTGACAGAACTCAACCACTCCAACAGAAGCTGTGACCAAGCTTGACCACTCCCACAGAAAGTGTGACCAAAATCATCCACCCCCGCAGAACCACTGCTGCAGAAACTGGAAACTTTGACCAAACTCAACTGTTCTCACGGAAATTGTGACTGAACTCACCCAATCCCACAGAAACTTTGACCAAACTTGACCACTCCTGAACTCAACCTCTCCTCCAGAAACATTGACCTAAACTGACTGTTCCTGCAGAAACTGTGACCAAAATTACTACTCCTGAAGAACCACTACTGCAGAAACTGTAAACATTGACCAAACTCACCCACTCTCACAGAAACTGTAACTGAACTCGACCACTCCTGCGGAAATTGTGACCAAACTTGACCACTTCCACAGAAACTGTGACCTAACCCAACCGCTGCCAATTGAACTGTGACTGAACTCGACCACTCCCACAGAAACCATGACTAAACTCGACCTCTCCTCCAGATCCACTGACCTAAATTGACTGCTAAATCAACAGTTTTGCAGTAACTGTGACTGAATACACCTACTCACCCAAAATGTCCCACGCCTGCAACTTCTTGTTGGGATCCCAGGCCTGGTGTACAGCTCTGACTTAAGGCCATATTGATTTAATGTGCATTAACATGCAGTGAGTATCATTTAGATTGATTGGTGTTTTGTGTTAGTTGTACAGAGCTGCTGTTTACTTGTGTGCAGGTGACTTCATCCGAGCGCTGTATGAGTCAGAGGAGAACTGCGAGGTTGATCCCATGAGGACTCCACCTTCTGTTCTACTGGACCATCAGGCGAATCTTCGCATGTGTTGTGAGCTTGCTCTCTGCAAAATCGTCAACTCACATTGGTTAGTCGTCAGTGTCAATGTCAACAATGTTAAATGTGATAATTCTGTGATAAATCCCAAAGTAAAGGAAATGCTTCACCCAAAAAATGTTAGCATTAGGGGTGTAACACAATCTGTATCAGTATCTGTATCTGTTTAATGCTCCAAATATTTGTATCTGTATTTGGATTTATACTTATGGTGGCCTATGGTGAATATGTGAATATGTAATACTTGTTACTGTCAAAAATGCAAAACACAAAGGCATACAAGAGTGGAAAGCGATAATGTGGGTCTGAAAGAGTCTCAAAGTTTGTATGAAAGTTCTTTTGAAATACTTGATTGTAAATGCTCTGTATCTACTAGTGTTTTTCCACGTGAGCTGAAGGAGGTCTTTGCGTCTTGGCGAGTACGCTGTGCAGAGAGGGGGAGGGAGGATATTGCTGACCGCCTGATCAGTGGCTCCCTCTTCCTGCGCTTCCTTTGTCCAGCTGTCATGTCCCCATCGTTATTCAACCTCACCCAGGAATACCCGGATGAACAGACATCACGGACACTCACCCTCATAGCCAAAGTGCTGCAGAACCTCGCTAACTTCTCCAAGTCAGTCCAGGCGATTTGCTGTACAAAGGCTTTGTGTTTAATTGCTTTGATTGTGTGTTTTAAATCTACTGGACCATATGTACTTCCATGATGTATGTAGACCATCAATGATTCTCAGTTCTTTGAAAGAAAGCTGCAGATTCTAGGAAAGTAGAGACCAGCCAGTCAGAGCCTATTTTCAGTCCTATTAATACATGTAGAGGCGGTTTTAAAGTGCCATGTTTCATTAGTATAGCATTGTAAAATCTGACAATCTGCTGTATAATATAGAATACTAGAATACTTAAATACGTACTGTAAAAGCAAAAACGGCTTGATGTACAGTGTGAAAAAGTTTGCACCCCCTTTATTTTCGAATGGATAAAAGTAAACTTTTAAAATCTATGTATCTACCAAACTGTAGAATTTCAAGATGTTAAAAATTAAATGTGGACATATCCTGCAAACATTTTGCCACGACCTTTTTGATTAAAGAAAGTAATCTAAGATATTATTCATTTATTTATGTATTTTTTATCCATGATACTTAAACACACAATGTCGTGTTGCTTATATCATCTTCTTCAGTTTGTCATAACGGTGTGCAAACTTTTGCAATCAGGTGTTGAAGAAGTCAGAGAGTACGAGAATAATTGATGTACAGCTTTGTGAATATTTTCCCTCTTGATTGTGATATTCCCTTCAGGTTTGGCAGTAAGGAGGAGTATATGTGCTTTATGAACGAATTCTTGGAGATGGAGTGGGGCTCCATGCAGCAGTTCCTGTATGAGATCTCTAATCTAGACAGCATAAGCAATGCCGGGGCTTTTGAGGGATACATTGACCTGGGAAGAGAGCTTTCAGTCCTGCACAGCCTCCTGTGGGAAGTCATGGCTCAGCTCAGTAAGGTATGTACAACTTATTCCAAAAGTGTTTGCCCTGTTATCCAGAGACCACAAGTTCAAACCCCCATGATTCCACAGCCATCTGTGGCTGGGAGATCGGGGAGCAACATTGACTGTGTTCTCTGGGTGGGAGGGATGGCAAACACTTTTGCCCTTCCCAGGTGGTTTGTGTTGTATGATAGGGGAGAGCTGGCCGGTGGGTGGGAATCGGCAATCGATAAAATTTTGGAGAAAAATGGGGATTTTCTTTTTTAAAAATTGTAATTTCTGATTGTTTTGGTAACTTTTTATTTCATTCGGTATGGTTAACATCTGTCCATTTTAATTTGTTTTACTTAAAGGATGCAATTATCAAACTTGGACCATTACCCCGCCTCCTGAATGACATCAGCATGGCCCTTCGCAATCCTCATCTCCAAAGGCAGCCCAGTCACCAGACAGACAGACAGCCTCCAGAAAGACAGACAGACCGGTTACTCTCTCGACCCAGCTTCAACAGGGGAATCTCTTCCGAGTTTCAGAACCTCATGATGAGGGACCTTAACAGGTAACTCAAAGGGCCATATTTAGAGTCAGTTATTGAAATTCAATAGATATGTCAAGTGTTTGCTTTTAAGCTGTAAAAATAAGGCAATTATGCTCAAATGCTTTAAATTGCATTGTCCCTCAAAAAAGGCAGGTGCCTCTCAGTACCCACTTCCTGGAGTTATCAAACTCCCAGTTTGGTCCAGAGGTATACCTCTGTATTCCGGAATCAGAGGTGATAGAGACTAAAGAGGATCTTTGTCAAAGGCCAAAAAGGAATATTCTCTCAGGCTAAAGATTCATGTTTGTGGGCGATAATGTTCCAGAAGTCTGGTCCCATCAACCTCTGGTTCTTGATAAATGGAGGTCACAGAGACACACACAGAGTGGCACCATGTAGCCAGGAGCAGGCACTATCTCCTGTTGAAATCTGATTTTGATCGGTATATCTAGTGC
Organism: Gogo arcuatus; assembly: GCA_028570945.1. Lineage (NCBI taxonomy): Eukaryota > Metazoa > Chordata > Actinopteri > Siluriformes > Anchariidae > Gogo > Gogo arcuatus. Next base: position 18,430,352 of record JAOTRR010000028.1, on the reverse strand, counting down.
TGAAGCTCCAGGTTAAGCTCTAAATAGAACAAGATGATACAGTGGATATGATGCAACATGGTCAGCTAAAAATAGCTCTTAGACAGGCACATGTAGGCGATTTCAATAAAGAACATTCAAACAGACTAAACTTTTGTATAAAATGCCTTGTTGCATTTTATGGGCTGTCAATTGCAATATGATGTAGCGTAAAAACAAGAGACAATTTAGGAAAAGTTTTGACTATGTAGCAGGCAGAGGGATGATTTATCATGGGCTTGCACCTGGACCTTTACAGTATATTAGGGCTTTATCCTGAAACAGTGCCTATGCAGATGACCTCTACAAAGAGTGTACCCGAGGCATGGTTTCACACAATATCCTGAGTTGGAATCCCAAAAAAGATCCTAACTAAGCAGGGATATGGTGTGCAACATTAGTTATTCCCACTCTAGCTCATCCCCAAATGCCTTCTTCTGAGTTGAGACCCATGCTACACCATGCCCAATAAGATAAAAGAAGTTAATTTAGCAATTTGGGTTTCAGCTACACTTATTGATTGCCAACCTAATAAACAGCTCTTAATTTTGTTTCAACCTCTTTGCAGTTCCATAGATATCACTCGCTTGCCTTCCCCAACGTCTGCCATGTCCAGCGGTGTCATTCCTCCACCGCGAGCTGGAATGGGTGGTTACGTTGATCGGGATCATCCGCATCGGGCTTCTTCTAAAGATGTTTTCTATGTCACACGTCCCCCACTGGCCCGGTCCAGTCCTGCGTACTGTACAAGCAGCTCCGATATCACCGACCCAGACCCAAAGGTAAGCTTGCAAGGTAAATATAGCTGACCAGAAAGGGTGGAGGGGCAAGTCATACGATAATGGCCCATGTCAATGAGTAATGCTTTACTGTGGTGAAAGTGAAAGCTGTTTGGTTCAAAATCTCATTTGAATGGCAGCTTGCTCATCAGCACACCTTTCCCCCCTCTCCATCTTTGCTGAGGGACTTTGGGTTCCTTTTGATCCGGTGGGAAGATGAAGCGCTACAGGCCTGCTTACTGCATGGTTCAAAATGCCACCCAAGCATGGCGAAAGAGGGCAACACGATGATGTGGGTGCTGTTAATACATACAAACGTGACTGTCTACATTTGGTGTGTTTTGGATTTTTGGATTTATCCGAATCGAACTAGTTGCGCCAAAAAGTAGATAAATAGAGTTGAGATTTTGTAGCACGCATTTAAAAGAGCACATAACTGCAGCGTTCTCCCCCCCCATAGGTTCTGACCGTTAATGAAAGTATTTCTATGATGGACCTCCAGGACTCAAGAATGAACAGCGTCTCTAACCTGCAGTCTGTGGGGGACATGCTCAACTCTCCCCAGGCCTCACTTGCCGGGTTTGGTGGCCTTGGTGGTGCTGGAGGAGGCCTCGGAGGTCAGCTGCGCGCCGGCGGAGGGAGGATGTCGGCCGGCTCGGGTGGCTCCAGTGTGTCCGGTGGCCTGCGACTAAGCCAGCTGAGCCAGACGGGGACCACCACCGACTCGCTGTCCCAGCAGCAGCAGCAGCAAGCCGCCGCACTCCGCTACCCGCTCTCCTTCCAGAACCCTCTGTTCCACATGGCTGCCGATGGGCCTCAACTCCAGCGCCAGCACAGTCGTGCTCAGGTGCCTCCACCCCTCCTGCTGGCCCCAGAGCCAGACTCCTCCCACCCTGCATACTTGCCACAGTTCGCCCGTGGCGCTTTCTCCCGGAGCGAAGACCTCTCCACACTCAGACCCGGACCACACCTCGGCCAGCCCAGCATTGTCCACTCCCACAGCTATAGTGACGAATACAGCCGGGGAGATTACGCCCGACGGCAACTCTCTATGCACATGCAGGTAGAACTTCTTTTCTTTATCCTAAAAAGAAATTGCCAAAAGAATATTTTAAACTTTCAGCTTACACAAATTTAAATGCTAGCTATAATAGACACTAGAACTTTCTTAAAGTTCAGCACTTCTTGTACCTGACTTTTGCACTTGTTGTACGTTGCTCTGGATAACAGTGTCTGCTAAATGACCGTAATATAATCTTAGAAGAAAAAGTGAAATGAAATATGTCATCAGACGTGTAAACTAACAGCAAAATGAAAACGAAAAGGGATTTTTTAATGTAAATCATTCCAAATTGAGTTCACGAATTTGCTGTTCGTGTGTCAGGAAAACCTCCAGCAGCAGCAGATGATGGGCATGGCCTCACAGACTGGCACGTCTCATTCCTCGCTCGCCTCGCCTCCCACCACTGTCCAGCCTGTCCGTCAAAGCTCCATGGCTCCACCTCCCACACAACGCATGAAGTCTCAAACCTCGCATCAGCTTTCTGTGAGCTCAGCTGCCGGTGCCACGCCCCCCAGCAAGACGAGGCCTCAGAGCGGAAATCTGCTCCAGTCTCCTGAGTCAGGCTACGGGGGCAGGCAGCAGGGCCCACGGCAGCAGCTGTCTGTCAAGGATAACACCGCCCCTGGCCTTCCTCATCAGCACAGCTCCACCCGCGAGAGCCAGGGATCTCAGGGTTCTCAGGGGGGAACGCCACAGTCAACGCAGCAGTCGCACAAGGAGCGACAACATTCGCAGCAACACTTACTCAAGCCTTCCATCAGCAAACAGGTGCTCAGCAGGTTTACACAGAATAAGCATAATTTTGTGAAATTACTGTAAGTCATAGTATGGGGTATTGTCAAAATATTAATTAAAGTTAATTAAAGTAAAAAATAGGGAGTTGGAATTATACCTGAGTGAATGCTAAACAGTTTCCACACTTAGAAATGTCAAATAAAAGTAACTTCAAGAGAGAGAAAAAAAGAGGCTATAGCATAAGTGATAACAGGAACTAACTTTCATTGATTATTTTCCAAAAACGGCACAACACAGTGCTTTCTTCCTTGCTTTAAATGCACAAAAACACAGTATCATTAGATTTCTAATAAACACAAGGTGTAATTGAGTAGGAGTACAAGTATTCATTTGTATTTACACTCAGGCAAAATACAAATAAGTCAGTGTAATAACAATTAAGCGCATTTACTTAAGCACTTCTGCTTACTCTGAAATTTGCGTTCTGTTTTCAGGGCTCGTCTCCCAACACTTTGAACCCGCCCACCCCTGCCTCAGAAAGGACAGTCGCCTGGGTGTCCAACATGCCACACCTTTCCGCTGACATCGAGAGCTCACGCATCGAGAGAGAAGAGTTTAAGCTTAAGGAGTACTCCAAAAGCATGGACGAGTCACGTTTAGACCGGGTGCGTTTCTCTCGTATGATTGCACCACGTTCACAGGAGTAACAAGCAAACATTTTAACATTCGATGATAAACAGTAACAAGGTAACACTGAAACTTTAATTTCAATGAGGAATAAATATGGAATGGGATGTTCAACTGATGGTCAGGCGTGCACATACTTTTAGCCATAAAGTGTATTTACTAATATATTATCAAAGAGTTAAACTTATAAATAGTTTTTGCGAACTCTTAAATTAAAGTGTTAGCAATTTTAAGAACAATAATACACCCAGATGGCATAAGAGATATTAAGACAGACAGTAATGTTTAGTTTTCAGTAAAGTAAAGCCATTATGGTTCAGTGTTTATGACTGTATAACATTTAGTGATTTCCACCACAATTTCTAGCTAACTGAGTTTGGCTATTTTAGTGTTTGCACTTTTCAGATTGTGGAGATAAATAGGAGGAGCAGAACTTTAGCTAACTCAGTTTATTTAGCTGGCTCTGTGTGAGAGCAGATGCTTGCTAACGCTAAACCGTCAGTGCGCCATATGTATCAGTGCTATAGTTAGACACAAGGCTCCATCTGGCTGCAATTTAAATTGTCCAAGAGCCGAAACTACTGAGCTGAGACGGTTTATCAAGCTTTGACCAGCCTGAATTATTACACACACACACACACACACACACACACACACACACACACACACAC
>JAOTRR010000028.1:18415739-18426171 GCA_028570945.1 Gogo arcuatus | reverse complement strand
CACACACACACACACACACACACACACACACACACACACACACACACACAGCTCAAAACATGCAAGGTTTTTGCAGTTCATTAAGTTTGCTATGACAAACTGTAAAACCTTTTTTCGTCGGTGCTCTTGGAACATCACAGTATTTGATTTCCTGTTTAAAATGCCCAAAGCTCTTTGTGAAAGCTGGTTGATTGAATAAAAATAAATAAGAAATTAGATGACATTCAGCTTAGCTTATTTATTACACCACAGTGCTGTTGAATTCTGGACTCTGATTGGTCAGAAGGTGTTGATTAATTGTCAAAGCATTAACTGCTTTGTCATTGATTATTTTCCTATAACAGCATGAGAGAGAGAGAGAGAGACAGAGAGAGATGACTATGATGTTGCAGAAGTTTTGTATCCTTCCTCAAGCCTAGAACCGGTGCTCAGGAAATGCCGTTATGTCCATCACCTCTACAACAGATGGTGCTGTGGCTCATCTATGAATTATTTACATGACAGAAGAGTGAAATGAACCTGAACAGTCTTTTGGAGTAAATAAACTTGAGGAGAAAACAGAACAGAAACACATTACATTACTGTGTTGCAGGTGTTTATCCTTCACCCACATCTACATCCTGATCAGATGACTTGGTTATAGCGCTAATGAGCATGTAGTGTAGTGTAGTTACCATCTGGGAAAAAAACCCTATCCTTTCTATATACAGTACTTTACACATAAAAAAGCAACATAACAAGCTAAACAAGATAAATCAGAACAACAACAACAAAGTTCCAGCACTTAGTGCTTGGACCCCTAAAGCAGATCGAATTATTATCATGTTGTGAATCACATTATGAAAAGATTCATTCACTGAAACTTAAATAAGTTTTTATCTTAGATTTACATAAAGTTGACGAAAGTAGTGTTTAGTAATATTAGCTAGCATTGGCACGTGATAGCTTTTCTGAGGTTTAGCATTAACTTTCAATATGCTAGCTGTCATTAATTCTCACTGTCTTAGCTAGCATTACCTTTAAGTATTTTAACTTTTATAGTACTTGATGTGTTAGCTAGCACTAACTTTTAATATGTTAGCTGTCATTAGTTGTCGATGTCATTAGTTCGCATCAGCACTTGAATTTAATTTACAAACACATTATGTTGTCCTTTGCTAAAATAGCATGGCCTAGTCTGCTTTTCCTTCTTAGAAAGGAATGTTAGTAGCTAGCTAATAAAATGACCATATATCTCTTAGCTATAGTTAAGCGGCTAGCTCATTCCTCAGTAATTTTGTAATGTTATACATTTAGATTTCACTTATAAAGCTCATGTTGATGTTTTAGTAATATAAATAAGGAGCTGGTTGACAGAACCAAGGTGTTTTTTCCTGTTTTCTTGTGCAATTTTATGGGTGACACATATGTGAGCTTTTAGCATTTATACTGGATATCGGCTAATTTCTTGTCACTATAGCAGCAGTGTGGTTATTAACTAGTTTTCTCAGACATTTTATTAATCATTTTAATTATATGATGCAAAAAATGGACATCCTGCCAACCATACTAGCAACACAGCAGAGTTAAAATATTGAGCCTTCATGAGCAAAAGTGCGAGACAAACTCTATCAAATAATTAAAACTGTTAATTAATTGCAACTGATGCAGGTCCGGGAGTACGAGGAGGAGATCCAGTCTCTGAAGGACCGTCTGATGATGTCCCACCGCAAGCTGGAGGAGTACGAGCGGAGGCTAATCACTCAGGAGCAACAGACCAGCAAGATCCTGCTGCAGTACCAGAGCCGGCTGGAGGACAGTGAGAGGAGGCTGAGGCAGCAGCAGATGGAGAAGGACTCCCAGATTAAAGGAATAATCGACAGGTAATAAAAAATAATATGAGAGGCAGGTATGATCATTTTAGCTAACTCATTTTAGAGTTTCTGCTTGCAGGTAGACAGTAAGATTCTAGCACTTAGTGCTTGGACCCCTAACTATAGGTACACTAAATAAATTCAGGACAGGTTCATCTCATGTTCATATTATAAAAAGTCATAGTTTAGCTTGAGTTTTATCTTAACCATACATTGTTTGCATATTTTTTTTGGCTATGATGATCTTGGTAGCAATAGTTGAAGAAATGTAGCAACTACGTCCAACGTATATTCACTTTCAGTGCACATGAAAAGGAAAGAGGTAGTTCATTAAAACTCAAAAAGTGTTGATTGCTTCATTAATAATGATCTATGAAGTTAAAGCTAAATATTAAAAATGAAACTAGTAGGGCACTCAGAGAGCACAGACCTCCACCAAGGACTACCATCAACTCAGCTATGATATGCAAATCTGCAACTGCATCCACTTTATACTGTATGTCTGGATATATTTCCAACGGAGCCATCGTATTTCTACACTGGCTATATTTTGTCACTATTGAACTTTACTGACATCTACTGGATTTTAAGATGTATGGCATTCTCAAGCACAGATTTCAGCCAAGGCAAATTGTCATATCTTGCAATTTTCACTCGCAAACTGAAATTATATTTGTCGATCTGCCCCGTGACTCGGATCTGCTCCAAAATTTAATGGGTTCTTCCTCGGCCCATGCTACACCCTTCCACCAAGTTTCATGGAAATCGGGTCAGTAGGTTTTGCGCAATCCTGCTTACAGACAGACAAGCAGAAAAACGACACCGAAAACATAACCTCCTTGGTGGAGGTAATTAGCATGTGAACGCTAACTTAGTGAATTTTTAAAAAAAGCCAAATTATCAAGCTAAGAGGAATCATCGCAAAGTTGATTATTTTCTTACAACAGCACATCCTGAAGTGTTTTATTCCACTTATAACACAGCAATTTGCCAACAATTTCAATTTTTTCATTTATTAAAGAACAACACACTGCACCTTTTATCCATTTATAGTTACATTTAACATTGTGGACGGTTGTGAGATAAAGTGTGTACATATTAACTAATGCAGTAAGTAATGTTCGTTAAAGGAAAAGTGACCTGCTTTATTACATTTCTCAGGTATTCATGTTCTCATCTGAATCTGTCCCTTCATCTGTACGTTTGAAATAATTGACACCTGTTGAGTTATTACATAACTTTCATTGTAATCAACCTGCATGCAATTTTCATTTCCAAGCAGCTGCAAATTTAAATATGAAATTATTTATCCTCATAGTCGCGCTGTACTGGAAAACAGAAATACAGCAGATTTTATAAGATTTCAGGATTAACACAGAAGCATTAAGATCATTAATTATTAATCCAAACATACTGTTTGATGCTGTTTGTGAGCGAAACATATGACAAACAATGACATCATAAATTATAAATGATAAATCATGAAACATAGAAATGATACTAATTGTCATTTAGCATTAAATTTTCATTTAGCTTTTTTGGTAAGATATTAATTGTTGGTTTCTTCAATGAATAAATTTTTAAAAAAATGTTTATTAAAATATAAATCTTTAACAAATGACAGTGTATTACGTATACTATAGATTATATTTAATCTTTATACAAGTGCAATATTGTTTAATGTAATCTGTTTGATTACAGTACTACCCTGTGCAGTAAATATGCTTCGCTTCTTCATGTATCATTAAAAACACATCTTCATTATTTGCTGTTGCTATGAACATGCAGTTTTTCCAAAATGTTGATTTTTTTTAAACATTTGTGCATATCTGGCTTCTGTTTATTTGTTATGTCATGCAAATATTTCTCAGATGGGTTCAAACAAGCGCCTCTTACTGGGGCTGGACAATATAATGATATAATATCGATATTGTGATAAATTGTGTCACAAAATTTTTTTTTAAACAGTGTTTCTTGAGATATTGTGGATTATTTAAATGATTTTCTTAAAAACTGTGCACTGATCAGAATCTTAAATCATTCTTCCTCATTTTTCATGCTAAATAATTTATTTTGTAATAATTTTATAGACATTAGTTAAAATTTCAGCTCAGTAAACACAGTTCGTTCTGGAAACTTCTTAGGAAATCTATATACTGTATCATGATGATTGATTGTGATATATTTTTGTCATATCGCCCTCCCCGATGTTCCACTTGTACCCACTGTCTCCATGTTTATCATTTTTAACTGGTTTGTCTGTTGATATGTTTCTTTTCATTTCACTGCTGTTTTTGTAAACGTTGTTTTTTATGGAATAAAAAACGACCAATCACAGTGTCCGAAACTGATTTTTGTGATCTCATTATTTGTCCATGTGCATTTCATCAGCTTTGACATTTTTTTCAGATGCACATGCACACTCTTGAACATTTCTGAACTCTTGAATGTTTTGTGTAGTGTTTTGCTGTCAGTGGTTTCCAATTTTGAAAGCTAAGGGCCCTTAATTATCCAATGAATCATTAAATAACCCTTGTAGAACATTTTTGTGAAGCCACGAATCCTTAATTATCCAACAAACCACTAAAGAACCTTTTTGTTCTAAGAGTGTGTGTATTAGGTACGTGTGTGGTGCAAATTCATTATTTTCTTAATATCTATAACCTGGTGTTTAAAAATTCTCTCTTAGTACTTGATAGGCTTTCAGAAAAAAATGGTTCTTAAAGGGTTCATTGGATACATATAGCTTCAAGCAGTGATGAGGGGGCCAAGCAAGCAGCAGGGCATAGTTGCCATGGAAACTTCATGTCATTTTTGTCAAGGGCATGGCTGTATGCATTCACAGCAAGTGTCATGTCAATTGACCAAAGACTGGCCAAGATATGAGCTCACTTCCTGTTTCATGGCTTCGCCACCAAATTCGATAGGCTGTAACAGACGAATGGTTTTGAAAATAAAAAATCCATCTGACAACTTTCCTGAGGCTTTGTCTGAAGATGATCTGTGCCAAATTTGGTGAAGATTTGACAAGGTTAGTAGCAGCGATAAGGTTTTTGATGAGGCTTCTTAGCCCCTCCTAACTGTGAACTCTTGTTGTAGGGTTCTACATAGCAGCTTTAAGGGTTTCTTCAGAGGAACAACCAAAAACCCTTCATGGTTCTAGATTTTCTAAGAGTGTCCACCATATGAAAAAAATGCCACTCGTTGCTGATTTGTACCGTGCATCACTCTCAATATTATTTTCTTTTTATCACATCTGCCTTTTTTCATGAACCATTTTTTCATTTTCACAGTTTTTATTCCAGAACCATGAATAATCTAAAATAATAGATTTTACTCTTCCTTTTCTGGGATTAATTGATAAAAGACTAACAAAAGACCTCTTTTGACCTTGTCGTGATATTTAATTTTGTGTGTGTTTAAAACAAAATTACAATGACTGGATGTAATGCAGAAAAATAAAAAATAGAGGAATATGAATTATTATCCAGGATTAAATGATATGAAATGATGACTGATCTCTTTTATTGATTATAACAACTTCTAAATCCAGTCCATTTCATTATTTCAGTTATTCCCCAGGGAATTTTGGAACATAATTCACGGGACTTGCATGATTGTTAAATTCCTGCTGTTCACACAGAAACAGCCATGAGCTACAGTGCTCAATGCACTTCAGTGAAAATGGAAAAATTATTTCGCACACATTTAAACAATTTCATATCATAAATATGCTATTCATTATGTGTATTACTGGAAATCATTTCCCATCTTTCTCTCTTTTGTTCCTCTCTCACATGAAGACTCATGGCGGTGGAGGATGAGCTGAGGGGAGGGGTAGCATCAGAGCACAAAGCCAGGATGTTTGCAGATCAGGTCAGTGCTCCTGTTTTTCTCTCCCGCTCTTCCTGTCTTCTCTCTCTGATGATTCTTTTCTCTGCCGTGTCCAGTTTTGGTCTACCGTCTGTGTGTCAGTACATTTGTTTTGCGATGTATTGCAATGTCTCCATGTTGGTTTTGCATTACCTGTCAGTTCATTTGCCTGACAATTATAATTATTTGCATCCTTAGCAGTGGAACCTGTTACTTCGTTTGCATATGGGTCGTGTTATGGCTGGATTCAGTGTGAAGGCTGTTGATTCATGTTCATGCACTTGATTCTGAAATTTTGAGATGAGTTGCTTTGGATCATTTTGAGGTAGTGTGCAGCTTAAAGGGAAGAGTCTGACCAAACAATGTGGCCAACAGTGAAATAAGGAAAGAGTGTCTTTCTCCATCATTCATTCATTCATTCATCTTTAGTAAGCGCTTTATCCTGGTCAGGCTTGCAGTGGATCCATCACTGCATCCCGTGAACTTGGGGCAGGAGGTGCGAATACACCCTGGAATGGATGCCCTTTATTCACCAACTCATTCACATCTAGTGGCAATTTATAGTCACTAGTCCACCTACTGTTTGGGAGGTGAGAGAAACCAGAGAACCTGGAGGAAGCCAGGTTCTGGAGGAAGCCTGATTCCTTGCCCAGTGGGATTTTATTAGCGCTTGATGTAGTTCCAATTTCTGACCACTAGGTGCAACAATAACTCTATGTGAGCATGCTGCCCTTCACTTGCGTAACATGAAGAAAGGCAAGCAAATCAAAGGAACATTATCTTATACGTGTATGGTGGGTATCTGTATCACCTGCCCCTATTGAGACACCACTGGCCAAGATGCCTGCCACATCTGTAGCTTAGTCATAGTGTTATAGCACAGTTACGTATAGGCTATTAAGGAGAGCAGGACTCAACCTTGACATTGTTAGCCACATCACTGTGTAGAGTGACTTTCCTCTTCAGTGTGCTGTATTCAGGCAAACCTTTCTGCTTCTGGAGTGTCAATCATTTTCAGCAGCAAGTGAATGTCTTTCTGAGCTTCTCCAATCATCTGCTCAGTGGTAAACCACCATCTTCCATCAATACAGGCCCAAGCTTGTCTCATACATACAGTATCTTCCTCACATCCAGTAAAACCCTTTTAAAGCACATTTTCATTGGTCTCAGTATCAGAGAGGAAACAGATCCATTTTACTGGGGACCATGTAGTAGGGCCATGGACTGGTCTTATTACACTTCAATTCTGCAATACGCAAAATCAGGGTTTTAACTGCTGATCAATGGTTGGTTATGTTAGAAATAAAACACTTGGTGTAGTGATGTGATGAAGACTCAAAGAATAAAATGCATAGTCTATTCTCAGAAGCAGACATAGGGTGAACAGGCAGAATCCTTGTTTTGCAGGCAGTGTTGCAGTCTAGCACTCCTGCTCTTTTACCATTCAGCTGAGAATCTTTCCCACAAGAGCAAAGGATTAGCTGCAGCAGAGGCTTATCAAGAATTGAAAGGGAAATAAAGCATGCAGTGAAGCACAGGCTAGATCTTGGTTGGAGGAAGAGGAAGACATGAAGAATCAGCATGATAAAAAAAAAGAACAGTTTGTTCATCATGTTGGAATTTACCTCACCATTCTTCAAGGTGCTATTTAGACAATCTCTAAAGAGACATTTACACTTAATGTCTTGTTTAATCCATGAAACAAGACCATGAATCCAGGCAGAATGTGCTTTATATCATATTTATGGAAACATTTGGACTTTTCTTTGGTAATCCCTCAATGATAATTGTCCCATAAGTCTAAAATAAATATATTTCTGCATCCCACATAGTGCCATAAACACACAACTAATCACTGCTCTTGGAGTTATTCACACTTACAACAAAAGTGAGTAAATTAGTTGTTTGAGCACTCAGAGAAAACAACTGATATGCTATTTAGAAATAAAGAACTCATTGTGAGGGAAACAAAACATGCCAAGAGGCAAAAAGTTTGATATCAGCTTGAACTTTACAATTAAGTCTCCAAAACTGAGCAAAGTACACATCAGGAATTCAGAGATACTACCTTTGTAAGGGGTGACATACTGCATGACTAAATGATGCCATAACAACCATGATTGGGCACTTGGGATAGATAAATGGATGGATGGATGGATGGATGGATGGATGGATTGGTGGATGGATGAACTTTATTGATTGGGAATGTGGCACTCCAGGCCAGGCAGATGCTCCTAAAGACAGTCTCTTATCAGTGTGGGGTCCAGAATTTGCCTGGCTTGTAACCATACATGGTAAAAGCCTGGTAAAATGGCTAAAAGCCCCTGGCAGCCCAGGTGAGGTTGAGCAAACACTGGAGGAGGAGGATTCAGTTTCAGGAGCAAGATTTACCTAAACAGAACAAGGCAGTGCTGTTTAATAGGTCACAGATTAATATGTGTTATGGTCTTGAAGGATCAGACATTGAGGAATGGGGTTTGTACCTGCTGTAGGTGGTGAATGAAGGCTTACTGGAAGGCTGCATGAGCTATCTTCCATGATCTTCTACATCTTGATGCAGTTGCCCCCGAAGAGGGTAGTACTACCAAAGGTTGCTGACTTGGTAAAGAACGCCAGAAATCTAACATGTCGAGAAGTCGGTGAATGAATTGTGGTCTATTTCTGCCAAGAACAACATCTGATTCCTTGTGGGCTAACGCAGTGCAAGACTGTCCTGGTTGGAATCCTCAGCATGTCCATTGGATTGTGGGTGTAAATGTTTTAAGGGTTTGAAGTCGACGTGGTTCAGAGCAGGGTTTGCTATGTGTCTTCAGGTAAGTCGGGGGTCCGTTTTGGCTTTGTAGGGAAGCACAATTGTTTTAAATTTGATGGAATCCAGTGGAAGCAATGGGGTAATTTGGGAGAACAAGTGGATCAGTTGCAGGGAGAAGACCTACCAGCAGTGAGTTCCAGTAGTTAATTCTTGAGAATACAAGGAACTGAATGAGCACTTGAATGATCTCCATGGATAGAAATGGCCGGATCTTTATGAGGTTGTTGTAGAGTAGAGCACTATATGCCCAAGTCTAGTTAGCAGTATGAGAAGAGAAGGATAGCTGGGTGTCCAGGACTACCCCAGGGTTGCATGTGATCCAAGAGTTCCCCTGGCTCAGCCTTGCTGGGATTTAGTTTCAGTTGATGAGCTGCTATCCATTACGAGATGTCCACCAAACACCTGAAGGCGCTTTCACACTTGGTCTGAATACTTGAGTCTACACCTTTGTTTGTTAGGGGTGGGGCTCATAATTGCAGTTTGCAATTTCTTTTACATTATTGTCCTTTGGTACCACCACTCAAGCCGTGAAGAACAGTGATTTTTGGATGCAGTCCATGCCGTTGTGCAAGAATATCTGCAAACGAGGAAGCATTCTCTTATAAGAAGTCAGCCATGCATACTATGAGACATGCATTTTGCTTGATGTTCACAGTTTACCCCAAATCAACACTCCACTCCTATGAAACTCTGGTGTTATGCATGAATAACAGTCTGTCTCCTCCCCTGGCAGTAACAAACCTTTATCACGGCATCATGAAAGTAGAAACAGGAAGTAACATGACAAGTTGATCCAGTCATGTTATTCGGCATGAGGTGCTGAAACCAGATAGCTTCCACACACGATGCAGACTACATCAGAGTACGGCTGAAGCGAAACACAGACCACTGTTTTCAAGAGGTCCAGGGCTCAGATCTAAGGACCCCTCTGGCGCACGAAAACAGCTTTCACACTTCACAAAACTTACCAAATGTCCCAGAGTTCGGACAAAAACACAACTGTGAAAACAACCTAAATTTCAATGTATATCTTTGTGAGACCATGTTCGATTCACAGTGAGAATCGGCGCACATTTGGCCAACACAACCTAAAACCCACAAGCATTTCCATCATCATTTCCATAAACGCACATGATCGAGCTCAACAGCTTTTCTCTGCATGTGTTATGTTTCCATGCTAGATTTTAAATATTAGCTATGTGAATGAAATGAACTTGTGGCTGAGTTGTGAACTGGCTTTTCTTTATTTATATGTTTGTGAGAGTGATACCACAATACCACTATGACAAATAACGTATATCTCCTACAGCCCTTGCTGATTTCAAGTATCTTTTCTTAAACACTTGTCTCTGTTTTTCCTGCTTTGATGAACTATTCTATTTTCCTCGACTACCTCTACAGGAATGGCATGCAGATATGCGCGAGTGCATGCTTTGTAGGTGTGTAGCATGGCCTTATGTTTAAGTTTAAGTCTGTAGAACTGAGTATCATCCCTATTTTAAATTTGAGTTAATCTTTTCCAACATGCTGGCTGATACTCTACCACAGAATGATAATTTACTTTTTTTAATGAACATGTTCCTTTTTTTCCTACAGATGTTTTACTCTTTGTCAGTATTTTTATGTTTGTGTGCCTTTTGTGTCAGTTATCTGAACTGTGTGTGTATGACTTGGTGGGTGTGTGTGTGTGTGTATATATATGGCGTATCTACTGTATATATGTGTATTTATGTGTTTGTGTTTGTGTGTATGTGTGTGAACCTAAACCGGGAGACACTTTCCTCACTTCCTCTACGTCCTCCTGTTTACTCTATTCACACCTAAACCCTCACTCTCCTACCATCACAACACACACACACACACACACACACACACACACACACACACACACACA
>JAOTRR010000028.1:18385404-18400860 GCA_028570945.1 Gogo arcuatus | reverse complement strand
CTTCCACTCCAGCCTGAACACACCATGTCTTCATGGAGCTCGCTTTGTGTACAGGGGCATCGTCATTGTTACGCTGGAACAGGTTTGGGGAGGAACCACACATGGGTGTGATGGTCAGGGGTGCACATACTTTTGGCCATATCGGGTATTGTCGATAGCATGTTTCTAAAATGATCTCATGACTCGCAGTGGGGGAGATATGACTGACAATATCGTTACACCATTCTCAGAAATGTTTCTGCAATCACACACAGCCAGAGAAAAACCTTTTAATGGCACTTTCTATAAATGTCTAAATTTATTTTTTATGGAAAATGTGATGGATTTTAATAAATGCAGTTGACACACACCATATCTGTAAATTTTGTTTTTGTGACGTTACTGCCTGGACTGGTCTAGCATCATGTTAACTTTAATCGTGACATGGTTAAATCTCATGAGCAACACGATATCTTGACATTGTGATAAATTAAATTACAGTATGCTTTTCTGAGATATTGTGAGATCTTTCTATTAAATTTTTATTTTATTTAAAAATTGGACTGGAAGCAGGTGGGTGATTTGATCTTTAAACTTTAGACATAAGACAAAAATGTAAAAATTTTACAAATTTGTTTACTTTTTTTTTTCCTCCTTTTCAGTGTTAAAATTATGTATTTTTTTAATTACGTATATATTAGTCTAATTAAATTTTTAACGTAACACTGCTGTTTTGCTTTCAGGTTCTTAGGAAATGTAAATATCATGATTCGTATCATATCATATGATTCTCAAAGACATTTCTATGATATTTGTCATGTTGCCCCACCTCTAGTGTAGGCGTTATTTATTTACTTGTTTATTTATTTACTTTGCGCTTCGCTGTTTAGGGCGGTGGTGGAATCCGTACACAAGCTGGACGTGATCATCGGCAGCAAGTCGTCCTACAGGGAGGTCTTCAAACCAGAGAACATCAGCCTGAGGAACAAGTAAACACTCTCAGCTCACTTTCTTTAGCAGGTTCTATATTTGTTCTGAGTGTTTTGTTTTTTTTAATTAACTTCCTTCCTGCCAGGCTGCGTGAGCTGTGTGTAAAGCTGATGTTTTTGCACCCGGTGGATTACGGCCGCAAGGCAGAGGAGCTGCTCTGGAGGAAGGTCTACTACGAGGTCATTCAGGTCATCAAGACCAACAAGAAGGTATTGATGTTTACAGAAACAGTGAGGATGTTGATTAATTTTCTACCACAGCAGCCCTGACAGTATAAACGGATACAAATGATAGCGTCACTGTTTAATAAACCCACTGCAGCATGAACACTCTTGCATAATGCTCAGTTATTTACAATAAGACACAGTGGTTTATAATTTACAGTAATTTCCATATTACTGAATAATTTAAATGTAAATTATTTGGCGTAGAGACTTGGGTTAAATCTGCGTCTTGTTGTAGAGACACAATGCCACTGTTCTCGACTTCGCAGGTTTGCAGTGGGGGGAAATGCTTTTTGTTATTTTTGCCTGGATTATAAGCAAGCATTTTGTTTATTTATTTCTTTTGTTGCTCAGTTTTCTTTTTTTTTTTCTTCCTCCGTTGGTTTTGCTTTTAATACAGTCATCTATCACAGCTAAAACTCCAAGAGTTGCACATAAAAAAGGGGCAAAATTAGGCCTCCAAGGGTTAATAAAAAGATAATCTGTCACAGGGTTGCAAATTGCTGTGGTGTAAGAGGAATAAAGCACTTCAGAGACGTGCAGGTCAAGGAAAATAATCAACTGTGTAACGTGGGAAGAGTAACTCCGCTTCATCACAACATCCCACTGTTGATTATTTTCATGGAACAGCACCATGCTCAGTGTTTTATTTCGAGACTGCATTGATCCGATATCCAGTATCCGTATCGGACCGATACCAGAACAAAATGGTGGATCGGATATCGGATTCTGTAACAAAGACTGGAACTGGAAACATATTGCTTTTGGATCTGAACGTGTTTACATATCATGAGACATGACTTGTTTTTCTTTTGTTAGACATGATTTTATTATATTTATAGTTAATTATATTCACAATGTAAGTGTTTTTTTTTATGTGAAGGAGTTTCACTGTAAAGCACTTCAGATTAAAAAAATGTAAAGCTCAGTAGTTTTTAAAAAAAATTTTTAAATTCCTTATATGGGATGCAGATATAAGCCAGAAACCATCGTTATATTAAAAAAAAGCGTATTTGCTGTTTAGGTAAATTACAAAGTGTAATGTAAGAAAAAAAATTAAATAAATATTAAGGGTGTATTTGTCATGATTTGTGATGATTTGAATTTTTTTATTTTTATTTTTTACACCTTTTTCTAAGCCAGCTAACTTCACCAAAGTTAGTAACCATAATGTTAACATTAGCTACTAAATAAGTTAGTGATTTTTGGCTATTTGGAATGAGGATTCTGGTGGATATGAGGATGTGTTCATGTATATTTATAGATATTTGCATTATGAGGTAAAAGGTGTTCGTAGGCTGTTTCTGGTTGCTTCCTAACCTTGGTCCTCGTTTTCCTCGTGCAGCACATCCACAGCCGCAGCGCTCTGGAGTGCGCCTACAGGACTCACCTGATCGCTGGAGTCGGCTTCTACCAGCACCTCCTGCTCTACATCCAGTCCCACTACCAGCTCGAGCTGCAGGACTGCATCGACTGGACACACGTCACTGACCCGCTCATCGGTGAGAACCTCGGCAAGATAGCAGTAAACCTAAAGCACAGGGCTTGGCAATATGACGTAAATGAAATATTGTGATAAATTACTTGGCAGTACGCCTTTCTGAGATCGCCGATATCATGGTATATTTTAATAAATTAAAATAATTAAAAACTGAATGGAATTTGTCCGATGTCCTAAAACGTAGTTAGAGCATTATTTAACAACGTGCTGACACTGGAGATGCTTTCCATGTCACAAACATCTCCTTACAAAAAATAAATCACCATAGCAACAGTTACACGTGTGTTTTAATCCATTTATGTCGAGCATTTGCTCCTGTGAGCTCCTCCTGACCAATCGGATTGGAGAATTTCGCCTTTTTTTTTTATTTTTTATGGTGAAGTAATGTATCTTTCTTGCCCGTAGGTCGTAAGAAGCCTGTATCTGCTACACCTAAGGAGATGGAATGGGCACAGATGGCATGCCATCGATGTCTCGTGTACCTGGGTGACTTGGGTAAGCCTGAATGACCTTTGTGTTTTCTCTCTAGATAGCTTTCAAAGAGCGTGAATATCAGCGAGCTTGTAATTCATTAGATTAGACTGTGCTGACTCAGACCTGAACCAGTAAGAGGAAATGAAAGCGAGATCTGTCTTGTTGTCATGTGCAGCACGGTACCAGAACGAGTTGGCAGGAGTGGAGGCTGAGCAGCTGGCTGAGCGATTTTACCACCAGGCCCTGTCTGTCTCGCCAACCATCGGTGAGACGCATCGCACACACTCTCGCACCACTGACTGCGTCGGGAGGCATTTTAGCTCCTTCTTTTCTTTTTGTAAAGTGCTATGAGTTTGGTTTTGTGATCAATTCCACCAGAGTGCACTTTTTATGATCTTACATAGCATGACGTTTCAACAATATATCTACACACCAGCATTACATTCTTATTGTATTTGTTTATCCCTCCTTTTTTCATAGTAAATTTTGTTCAGTGGATTTTTATTCTCTGTCACTCTGCAGTTAAGAAAATTAAATATGGACATACGGCTGAGTGATATGATGTAATTTATCACAATACACTTTTCTGAGATATCGCTGGTATCATGAGCCATTTTTCTAACTTTTTAATATATTTTTTTTAATTATCACAAATTGAATGGAATTTGGAAGCAGCTAATTTGATGTTAAATTTTGATTTGAATTTTTTCTGCTTTTTTGATGTTTATTTCTTTGTAGACAATAATTAAAAATATCATGAATGTCGTGGTAGTTATGCTTTTTAATGCGATACTCTTTTGCTAATCTGTACATCATGGTATATTGTATGTAGCATCGTATCGTGTGAAATGTCTTCGCATTAGGGCTGGATGATGTGATATCAGTATTGTGATAAATTACATTGTGATACATTTTTCGAAGATATCGTGATGTATTTTATTGCATTTTTGTAAATATTTATACATATTTTAATGACTACAAACTGGGAACAGCTGATGTGATTTTAAAGTTTTTACAGGGGTTTTTTTTTTCAGTGTTATTTTTAATTTTTTCAGTATGATATGTTATCTTTTAAACTATTGCATATAAAAAAGCAGACATTAAGTAAAGTATTATTGCTCAGGTTGTTTTCTTTATTATGACTAGTATGATTATTTTTTGCCACTTCACTCACCTCTAGTATGTTATAAAGGAATAAATGAAGGCTCATGAATTGTTGCTAAACTTCAATCTTTAATCTTTTGTCCTTATTTGCCTGACAGGAATGCCTTTTAATCAGCTAGGTACTCTGGCTGGAAGTAAATTTTATAACGTAGAAGCTACGTACTATTACCTACGCTGGTAAGTGACACATTTTGCATTGATTTTTATCTTTAAAAGTGTGATTTTTTTTTTTTTCTGTCCAGCCTCTGGAGGGCAGTGCATCCTCTTTATACAGCTCTAGAAAAACACACACACACTCCACGTTCTCTAGAATAGATTCTTATGGAAGTTAAAGTTGTGCGTTATGATTATTATGAATGTTAGGCTCATGTTTGCACACCGTGTACCGTAAGTGCAGTGAGATGTGTGAGAACAAAATGGCGACCAACCTGCTTTTCCTGTCCGCCAGCATTCAGTCCGAGACGCCCTTCGAGGGAGCCTACGGAAACCTGAAGCGTCTGTTCGACAAAGCGGCCAAGATGTACCATCAGGTGAAGAAACAAGAGATGAAGAAACTCTCACCGTCACGCCAGAGGTTAGCCTTCACTGATGAGATAAAAAAAAAAAGCGTGAGAAAGTAAATATAATCTGTCTAAGCAGAAATCAGATCTTCTGAAAAGTCTAAAAGGACAATAACATCTGACTTGTTGCTCTAACAGCTAAAGATTGAATTTTATTAATGTTATGAAAGTTCTATTTTATTTAATCATTGATGTACAATTTCATGATAATTTGGGGGGAAAAAAAGGAATTTCGGTTTCCACTTCAGATCAAAGGACATCAAGCGACTCCTCGTAAGCTTCATGTACCTCCAAAGTTTACTGCAGCCCAAGAACAGGTAAGATAAACCTCTGTGAAGAAAGGGTGGGGCGATATGGCGCAAATATCACATCATGACATGATGCTGTTTGTGATGCGTATCTCTAAGTGTCACGATATTTAGGTTTGCTACTAAAAAACAAATGCGAGTAAAACATTTTCGAAAAACCCTGTGCTCAGTGATGTCGACACAAATTATTTATTAAGTTATTTAACACTGAAAATGTGGCGGAAAGCTATTTTAACATTATTAATAATTAACAAATTAATTGTTTTAGCATTTAAAAAAAGCACAACACTTACTGTATTACTGGCAGCTTGTGAGCAAACCTGTACATTGTGACATATCGTGTATCGTAGAACTGCATTCAAGAATCACTTGATATTTTAGTCATTTATTATTATTATTATTATTATTATTATGCTTTGTTTGATGTCGGAACTCAGAATTACGCCTTTTTGACCTCCTTAAAGGTTCAAGGAACAAAATGGTGAAAAAAAACATGGACGCCTCCATGTGTGTCTTTTGTTAGCGAAAGTCTATCCAGCTAACAGTGATGAGTGATTGTATATTTTTCACCTCATCAAAACAGTGAAATGTTACACATTTAGCAAGCGAGTATGTCTGTATGTTGGTTTGATCTAAAACACTAGTATATAGAGTATAACTGACTTTGTTTATTGTTGATGCTATGAGCAGCCATGTTGATTTGGCATCACTTGCTGAACTCGGGGCCTTCCTAACTTTCCGAGTAAGAATTCCGAGTCCACAGCGGCATTTGAATGAATACAGATGAATGCTGTATTAGTACAGACGTCTCACTGTAGTGCTTTTATGTCTCGTGTGTGTAGCGTGATGGACACAGAGCTGACGTCGCTGTGCCAGTCGGTCCTGGAGGACTTTAACCTGGTGCTGTTCTACCAGCCCACGCCGGGTCACGGCAGCCAGTCCATCAGCGAGGAGGAAGACGAGCACGATCAGGACTGCAGCGTCCTGCCCGACAGCCTGGTCTTCAAAATGGTGGTGATCTGCCTTATGGTGGTGCACAGTTTAAAGAGAGGAGGTGAGGGATGAGGAAGAGTGATGCCTATCACAGTGAGCTGGTGGTTAAATGTTTAGCACTTTTCTTGTTATTAAACTGATTATTTGGTTTCAGGTTCTAAGCAGTACAGCGCCTCTATCGCCTTCACATTAGCACTTTTCTCTCATCTGGTGAACCACGTGAACATCCGGCTCCAAGCCGAGCTCGAACAAGGAGAGAGCGACGTCCCGCCGTTACGCACCGATGCCGCGGGTAAGAAAAAAACCCCCAATAATCTCACTGAGAGCCTCATTTTCATTTTGGTTCATTTTCATTGTCTCAGTTTTGTTGTTTGTCTGCAATATCTTCTTATTTTTTTGTGTATTTTGAATGTTGGTATATTTGAAAGGATATTTTAGTGCTGGGAAAAAATAAAATCAGGTTCTGATTTCCTTCTTTATATTAAGCCTGTATGGTAATGGCTAAAATCTACAAACTCTAAAATTATACTTTATTATTGCCACCACAAAAGGTTTTAGAATTTATATCATATGCGTTTTTGAAGCATCTCATTTAGTTTTGTTCTTTATGTAATTTTATTTGTTTTAATTATTTATTTATAAAGTAATTTATAATACCTTTTAGAAATGCTCTTGCCATGATATAGCCTTAGGTGCTGACATGGCATTAAAAAAAAATCACTCACTCACCCACCCTGTACTTTATTATCAGTGTACGCTCTATTACAAGCCTCTGTTTCTTTAACTCTGTAGAAACAAACTACTTTAAAATACCAAGTATAGACAGTTTGACTCAAAATAAGTAAATGCGTATTAAATCGTGGCTATCATGGGTGCAACTTGGGCAGTGATTTTTATTTTTTTTTTCTCTGTGGTTTGAACGTTTGGCAGAAAGAGACTGTAAAATAGCCGTGCTGATCTTTAACCGTGTTCCAGAAAGGATAAATCACATAAATCTCCTCTCCTTTCTCTGCTACGCTCCTGTTTTTAGATGATGCTGATCCTAAAGAGCAGACGAACACACTTCCTTCAGAGGGCAGACCGCTGCAGAACGGCTCAATAGAAGAAGAAGAAGAAGAAGACGGAGACGACGAGAACGAAGAAGACGGGACGTCGGTTTCTAAGAAAGGCTCAGCGAAGAAGAGCAGCGAGGAGAAGCCGAAACAGAAGAGGAAATACTCGCGCCTGTCCATGCTGCGGCGACGGCGCTGCGCTCGCAACGAGGACGAGAGCGACCTGAGCGAAGGCTTTGAGAGCGACGAAGAGGAGGATGAAGAGCCTCAGAGAGCGGACGGCTCGGGAGTCCCAGCGAACTCTTCTCTGGGGAAAGAGGGACGGAGGGACATGGCGGGAGAGCAGGGTGTCTGGGAGAGTGAATCGGAGGAGGAGGAAGAGGAGGAAGAGGGCGGCACCGCATTCGACGTCGAGACAGACTCTGATATGAACAGCCAGGAGTCACGCTCCGATCTGGAGGACATGGAGGACGCGGCAAGTCCGGCACAGGAGCAGCGACACGAGGAGGAGGAAGAGGAGGAGAAGGCGCGTCTGTCCCGCGACGAAGGCTCCACCCCTCCCGCCACCAACGGCCCGTTGCTGTCCAGCGACCCCAGCATCAGCAGCAACCTGCAGGCCATGTCCTCACAGCTCTTCCAAGCCAAACGCTGCTTCCGTCTGGCTCCAACCTTCAGCAACGTCCTACTGAGACCCTCACACACCTCCAACACTGCCTCCGATTCCGTCCCCTCACATGAAGCCACACCTCCTTCCGAAGACACGCCCAGTAACACAACTCCAGAGATTGCTAATGGAACCAATGACGATGGTCATTGTCTTTCTGGTTGATGTTTATTTGTTACTGTCTCTCTGTATAGTGTCTGCACTGAAGGTTTTTTTTTTCCCCCCCTCCAGATGTTGACACAGATGACAGCGAGCACAGCAACCAATCATATCACAGCGAGAAAACGCTTTCAGAGAGACTCGAGATTCTGACCAACCAAGGCCTCATTCAGGTGGTGAAGGTCTTCGTGGATTGGCTGAGGACAAATACAGACATCATTCTCATGTGTGCACAGGTATAACAGCCTTACAGCGCTGTCGAATTCTGCGTTCTGATTGGTCAGAAGGCGTCTATAACAGCAGCTCTGGCAGCAGTGTAGCTGCAAGTCACAGGTTTATATTAATGCCCTCGTTTTCAGGAAAATAATTAGCTTTGGGGCTTTAGGTTGTTTTTTAATTCCTTATATATTAATTAAATAAACAAAAGGTGAAAATTGTTGCTCTTAGCAAAGAAATTCATGAATCATGAATAATCTTATGATAAACTGTAATGTTTAAGGTGAATTTTATTATCTTTTATCACTCATATCCTAGAGCTGTGGTTTTCTTACATGAGAAAATCCGAGCTGAATCCCAAATAACCTCATTATACAGTATATGCTCACTACATAGGGTCCAGCATTCCATTTGAAACTAATGAATAATTTTAAAAAAGTGAAGAAAGTGTGCCGTGAAGGCTTGCAAAAAATTTTCAAGCTCCTTTTCCTTTTATCAAGGAACATGAAGCTCGGTTTAGCTGAAATGTTTCAGGACATGTATCCTATGTAGGTTAGTAGGTAAGTTTTTCTGCTTTCTGTCCTTTTCCCAGAGTTCTCAGAGTTTGTGGAACCGCCTCTCAGTGCTGCTGAACTTGCTGCCTGACGGGAACAAGGTGCTGGAAGCAGGTCGGTTGAACACGCAGTATCTATCCTCCATTATTAAATAAAGACATAAACCTTTAATTGTCGCAGGATTCGAGGCATGATTAGTGACCTGAGCGGAATATTGCTGTGTTTCAGATCTGGGTCTGAAGAATGAGGTGAGGGATCTACTGGCTGGTAGCGAGCAGCCGGACCTGGTGCAGACGGTGCTGCTGCCGGAGGACCAGGCGCTCCGCCACCTACCTGCCCTGAACCTGGCACACCGCCGTCTCGACTTCACTCACCACAGAGCGAGCCTGAGCACACTGCAGGAGGTACACCGTCACGTACAGGGCACGCCGTTTACACAAGCCATTAAAGTACACGCAACTAATGCATATGTTTTGATTTTGACCTAAAATAGAGCTGTTAAAAATCAAGCCATTATCATGTTATTAACAGTAACTTACAGCTTTTAGTTATTACTGAGCAAATACACAATTACACATTACATTACATCATTGATCTGAAGTGTAAAATTTCAGTCCCCACACTTTTGCTGTTTTCTTTCATTTAATATATTTTTCACATTTATTTATTTATTTACTTATGTATTGTATTTAGTATTTATTTTTTGCTACTTTATTTTTACTTTTTGCATTTTCTAAAATTTATTTTAAAGGATTTTGTTAGCTCTGCAAATTTCCTCTTTTCTTTTCTTTTTTTTTTTTTTTTTTAAACTGTTAAATCCCCTAAGAAAGGGAGAATTTTGAAAAACGGGAGGAAAGGAAAAGAAACGCACAGAGAGAGGGAGAGATTTAAAAAAGAAATTCATAAGCAGAAAATTTTACTTTAAGAAAGTACAAAATTTCTTTATTGATTAATCGTTAAGGATGTTGATTACTGCAATTATGAAGAACATTTTAATAATTTGAATGTTTATTTCTTTTTATTTCTCCTTTTCGGCCAGTGTGTGGTACGCTTGTGCTGCATCCGCAGCTTCGGCCACTTCCTCACCGGTCTCCAAGGTAACGTGCTGCACTACAACCCGGAGGCGGGAATTTTCACCAGCATCAGCCAATCAGAGCAGGAGAACATGGTTCAGCAGGCGAAAGCGCAGTTCCGTATGGTGAGAGCCCGGAGGATCCGAGTTCATGAGTCTTGAGATCCGAGTGTCAATGTGTCCGTCTGTTGCTCTGCACAAAGTATTGGCACCCCCTGTGTCATCCATCAGATAGACCACGATATTCTGTCTCACTCACACACAGGTTTATATTAATGCGCATGGTCTAATATGTTATTGTTTCTATAGTAACAGTGCTTTCAGCTTTTCTGTGACATGAGCTGTAACTATTTTCCAACATCTTCGGGACAGAGTTGTGTTTCGCCTTCACTCCATTTTTTTTCCCCCTCATTCAGTTAAATCTGTTTAAATTTAAGTCATTTAGCGCCATATCATACGCTCTGGAAAATCTGCTTTAAAAGCATTATGATGCCTGCAGACACCCTGCTTATGTAATTAAATAGCAAATAATAGATGCTTTCTGACTGTTTTAACATTTTAAGTGTTTCTTTTTTATTCTTATTAAGAATTATAAGCTGTGTATATTTATACATATTCGTTTAAAGTCTTGGAGCAATCATCTTAATGTTAATAATAGATCTGAAAATCAAAAATGGAGGCTTTTCGGCTAATTTACGTCACCAGTTCTGTAAGACATTTTAATTTGCACCTCAACTTTGTCTCCAGCATGTACAGACCGCTTATATAAATGTAAAAAAAATAATAAATGTAAAAGCACCAGCCATAAAAAAAGACCCCTTCGCTGTAGCAGTGCCACTCGCTCAAAGCAGGAATAAATGATAGGGTACGCAGGCCTGTGGAGAGCAGAGCACGTTCCCTTTCGCACCGCCTTGTCATATTAGCGAGGTGTTCTTGAGAGTCTGATGTTGCTAAGCAACCACACTGCCCTCACAGCGTAGAACAAACGCTGATTAAAGTGCCACCAAAGTGCCACATTAAAGTGCTGTTCTGGAGCACCGTCAAGCTGACAAGGCTTTAGAAACCCGAGATGTGGTGTTCTGAGAAATTGGGGGAGGGGGAGACTTTAGCAAAGTACAAAAAAAAATCAGAGAAATAAAAAGTTTAAAAAGTCCAACTTCCGTGATCGGGTCAGGTTTCGAAGTTCATCGTCGTTGTGGTGTTTGACTGTGATGTGTTTCCTGCAGGCCGAAGAGGAAGCACGCAGGAACAGGCTCATGAGGGACATGGCACAACTCCGCCTGCAGGTTTGAGTCCTCACATCACTTTTACACTTTTAGAAACCCTGTCTGATATTCTAGTTGAATTCTGGATTCTGATTGGTCAGAAGGTGTTGACTAATTTCCTATAACAGCAGCTCTGACAGTAGAGCAGCTGCAAGTTACAGGTTTGTATAAATGCGCATGTTTTAATACATTATTGTTTCTATAGTAACAGTGCTGTCAAGCTTTCTGTAAGTATTTGACGTATGGAAGGAGTCTCCAGTGTCAGCAGTAAAGCTGGGAATGTAGATTATAATGTATCATTCATTTATTTAAAAATGTTATTAATTGGTAAATTGCTCTGGTGTAAGAGGAATAAAACACTTTAGGACATGCTGTTAGAGGAAAATAATCACTGTTACCAGTGACACCACATCTCACCATTGATTATTTTACTATAACAGCATAACTTAGTGATACTTCATTGTACACGAGGAGGGAAATAAATTTCTGTATACATTTTAAAGATTCTTTGCTAAATTGTTATCAGCCACTTCCAGTTTGTATTTATTTTTCAAAACATGACAATTTTTATTTAAAAAAAAAAAAAGTGATGTGTCAGAAAAGTGTATTGTGACCTAATTTATCATGATATCAGTATTATATTGTCATATCACCAAGCTTTGGAATTATGAGGAACTTTTGCAGGTACATAAAATGTAAAAGTGCTCAGATGTTATTCGCTTATTTCACTCCGTTAACACTAGTGTCTTTAGAGAGGCTCATTTTAATGTGTGTGTGTGTGTGTGTGTGTGTGTGCGCGTGTGCGCGCGCGCAGTTAGAGGTGTCCCAGCTGGAGGGCAGTCTTCAGCAACCCAAGGCCCAGTCGTCCATGTCTCCGTACCTGGTGCCCGACACGGGAGCTCTGTGCCAACACCTGAACCTGCTGCGGCAGCTGGCAGCAAGCGGCTGCTTCATCATCATCATCCCACGCACAGGTCAGAACGCTCGCCCTTCAGCTTTACAAGCATGACCACGAGCTGCTTGAGGAATGCTGTGGAGTCATGCGATGTGAATTAGAGTTCAGGTCATGAGTTGTCACAGAATTGTACTGTTTCTCTGAATCAGTGTAGTGGAGATGAGTCATTTATAAATGCAATTTAATGCAACATGGTGCAGCATGACCAGTGCTCCCACTTCTACCAGCCAATCAGATTTCAAAATGAGATTTTTGGTGACTTTGTACTACAAAAGTAAATTTTTCTTCATGGTAAAAATAGGAACTTATGGTCTGGAATGACTGATGGTTGTGTAGGTGTTTCATACTCTCTGATATTAAGACACTCCTGGAAGCCCTGCCCCCTTCCTCTCTCGTCTCAACTCGTACCTTCTGCCAACATGGAGAATGTTTTGTGTTCGTTAATGTGAAATAATATCCATCAGTGTGTGTTTGACTTAGCTAACATTTAGACAAGTATATATTTAGCATCAGCTAACAGTATATAAGAATATATTACCGAAGTGCTATTTTACAAATAATTTCAATAAATACATTTTGTTCTCTCCTCAGTCATTGATGGACTCGATGTCCTGAAGAAGGAAAATCCTGGCGCGAGGGACAGCATCAGATTTTTGGAGTCTGAGTTTAGGAAAGGGAATCGGTAAGAGTGCAGCCGGGGTGTGTGTGTTTCTTCAGTTGTGTGTATTGAGGGTTTTGCTTACAATGTAAATAATTTTTGTTTGGAAAATAAATCGTCTCACACGCATGTTTTATGTCTTAATTAATCAATCAAAGACGCCATGGAACATTTTTTATTTATCTCTGTTTATATTCCTCGGATTACACAGCGGCCATGGTCTAGCTGTCTGTCTCTGTCTGTCTGTCTGTCCCTCTGTGTGTCTCTGTCTATCTATATGTCTAGTCACCTACTAGCTATGTTAGTCCCCTTCGATTGAAACTGTTGCATTGGAGAAGCGTGAGCTTTGTTTCATTTTTGTTTTACAAAAAATATTAAAGAATGTTTCTGTTGTCATTGCGTTATAATCCCTCGTCGTTTCTGACTGATAGCAGCTGATCATCATGAACAACATTCTGGCTAAGGCCTGTTTTCACTCACCTTGCATTTTCTGTAGACCTTTTTTTTTTTTTTTCTTCTTCTTCCTGTCCTGTATTTGCTGCTAGTGATGAACTCCTCCTGCTGCACATTTTCATTCCTGGCTAATATTTGACATTCATAATAGTAGTTTGAAGACTATTCCAGCCAATTAACCATCCAGAGTCCTGTTTGTTTGGAGCTAAAGCCTGCAGCCACATACACCCTTTTTGCAGATAAAATTAAAGACTCCTGCCCTACAGAGTCTGAGGTTTTTGGTTCTGTTGTGACGAGTTGCTGGTGGCTTGTAATTATAAAAACCTATTTAGCAGTTAGCACTGGGAGAGAACGCTCATCAGGAGATGAGTACCTGCTTGCTGACGTCACAGCGCGGCCGTCCACTTTAGTTTGCTAGGAAGTGAAAGGTACATACAGGTCGTCATGGTTACAGTGAGGGCTAAATATACTTTCCATAAGCATATCTACTGCAAGACAGAAATCAGCGTCTTGATATTTATCATTTGTTCCATTGTAACACTCGAGCTCAAATACACACATTAAAAAAACTAATAGCATCGCTTTAACCCGCTAGCTAACAGTGTGTCCTGCTGCCTTTCTGATTAAAATCTGTTTCTGTTGAAGTCATGTGGTGTGGACTGAATCTGCTGAACTGGAACAAGTCTGATGACCCACAGTGAAACTGCATTCATGGTCATACAGGCATTTAGTTAGCACTGACTGGAACGAAAAGCCAGTCAGTGATGATGCTCTTGCTAAAAATAATTGCTAAAATGCATAAAACCTTGTTACACTGACACTGGAGACTCCTTCCATAAATGTGAAATAAATGTTAGAGCTCCTTACAGAAAACTTCACCGTATGAACAATCGCGCATGTTTTCTGTTATCAGTAGATCAGTACTAGCGTTTATTGTTTCTGAGAAACACTTCTAGAAGGTTCCACTCGCTTGCCTGATTAGAGCAGTGATTGTTTTTGTCCACATGAAAATTACAGCCCTGTGTCATCAGCTTGTCTGTGTTGCAGATATATCCGGTGTCAGAAAGAGTCGGGGAGGAGTTTCGAGAGGGATAAGCTGAAAAGACAGGACGTTGAAGCCTGGTGAGTATCCGTTATTAATGCGCTTTGTGTTTTATATCGGACACAGAGTGTGGTGATTGTGACGGTATTGTATCATGTGGTAACACTACTCCCCCTCCCACACACACACCTATACCAAAAAAAGGCACCTTTACAAAATGGTGGACAGCTGTCGGCAGCTGACGGGCTCTCAGAGCGGAGGAGACGAGGACACGGCCGGCATGGTGACCATCCTGACAGGGTACGCGGTGGAGGAGCTCGCTGACCGGTCCGCCCCCATGAAGGTTTGTGGAAAAGCAAAAGCATTGTGCCAAAAGCAGGTCGTGTGGAATGCCATAGCGACGCGCCGATTGATTTGTACTCGCTAAATCGGGTGGTATGTGCAGCTGTCTGATACGCCGTCCCCTGGCTATCTGTATACCTGCCTATTTTTAGAGGCTCTCGAGGTTTCGCTCGTAATTAGTGCCCCAGTGCAGACCTGATGCTGACAGAGGTTTAGTGCGCACGCAGAGCTAAATCCCAGTTAAACCCAGGGCTGAAGTTATTAACACTGTCGTTATGACGGTGCGACAGAAAGCAGAGACGAAACATCTAGACGTCTAAATGTCAGCGCGCTAACACTAATTACTAAAGTAAATTACTAATTGTCTTATCAGTTACCAACATTCTATCAGGACTAAAACTGATTTCTAGAAATTCACCAAAGCTTTATTTAAACACCGTCATAAGACATAACCATGTCCAAAACACATCAGGGCAGATGTTCTGTACTGACTCGTCCTGACTTCTCTTCACTTCGTATCCAGCTTTATTGCACAAGTTAAATTTAGTAGTCTTACCTCCCCCCCCCCCTTATAAAAATATTAACATTTAAACATCGTGACTATTTTTTGGTTAACATTTTTTTTCCCGTTTTTCTTGTTAAAAAATGGTAAAAACAAATTCCATATATAAAAAATAGCAAGTAACTGTCATGACTTTGTTTTAAAAAATTAATTTGTCGTCTTAGTTAAAAAAATTAACTAGCATTTAAATATAATTACTACATACAGCTCCGGAAAAAAATTAAGAGACCACTTCAATTTTTTCTTAAATCAGCATCTCTATGTATGGC
>JAOTRR010000028.1:18342671-18374347 GCA_028570945.1 Gogo arcuatus | reverse complement strand
TTATATTTTACTCCAACCTTTACAAATGTGGTAAATAATTATTGTTGGTTATTAAGAAAATGAAACAAAAGTGAATAAAATGTTTGTTTAACATTTTTCTCAGTTAATTTTCTTTTCAGAAATGTGGTGGGAATATTGAATCATGAACCCAATATTGTGAATCGAATTGAATCGTATCATGAATTTGGAGAATCGTTACATGCCTATACTTTACAGAATTTGTTAATAATAATAATAATAATAATAATAATAATAATGTGAAAAGAGCGCTGAAGTCATCCAGTCTACAGCAGCTCTGATTGGGTTTATTGCTCTGAATTGTTTTATTTTCAGAACTGAAGTGCAGACGGTTTGATTGTTGATGAAATCGTTTTATTGTGCAGGTTGTGCAATCACATACGGGTCCTACGTGATGCCTGAATGTTGGGTGAACAGTCGGCTCCATCACCTCTTCGTGCCCATCGCCATTGCTAACACTGTCTTCTGCACCAGCATGTCCTGCTACTCCCGGTAAACACCACACCCGTTTGTTCGAGTCGTGTTGATCGATGTTCTCTAACAGCACAGCAGCTGTGACTGTAGCGCAGCCGCAAATCACACGTTTGTTCATAACCCGTCATCGTTTCTATAGTAACGGCTCATTCACAGGGATTTGTACAGGAAACGCTCCAAAGGAACAGAAGTAAAAATGTGTATAAACATTGATACAGTGACGTTTTCTGTCAGGAGAGATGTGTTTATGGAAGGAGTCTCCAGTGTTAGCGCTTTGTAACAGTCAGAGGTGAAGATGTAACTTCAGACATCTTCAGGGCAGGACTCAGGACTTTACGGGGTTTTTTTTTTTTTTTTTTTTTTTTTGCGGTTTCTCGGTAACACGCGTAACAAGCTGCATCTTTTTTGTCTTATTCACATCAAAGATTAATTTGTTTCACAGAACATTAAATGTACCTATAAACGGATAACAATTATGGTGCCATTCTTTAATAAATGACAGATTGTGATGTATGTAATGTGTAAGAGGAATAAAAGACTTTGGGGGTGTGCTGTTATCGGAAAATAAACAACTTCAGGATGGTAACAGCTTTTAGAACTCCGCTTCATCACACCACCCTGTTGTTAATTATTTCCCTATAACAGCATGACACGGAGGGTTTTAATCCAATTCTTAATCCAATGATAAACACAGTTATAATGATTTTATAAATCAGGGTTTCTTACCTCATTTTTTTTTTCCTTTCAGGTTTTTAGAGTTGCAGTTCCCACACAGGAGTAAAGTGTTGCGGACCGGAGCCTTCGTTATTCCCTTCATGTTCGATAACATCCCACTTTTCTACAGAGTGAGTGACGATGAGTGAGATCTTTGTCAGATTTTTCGATCTTTGTGAACGTGCTCGCTGGGAAATGGTTTGTGTGTTTATTGTTGTTGTTTATGTTGTGTTGTAGCTCTTGCTGTGTTTTGGTGGAAGCTGCGCTCACACGGACGCTCTGTCCAGTCACTGGTATCACCTGCTGTTTGCTTTCCTCACCTGCTTCCTGTTCGCTTCTCACCTGCCTGAGAGACTCGCGCCGGGACGCTTCGACTACATCGGTACGGATTGAAAAGAGTTTTAGTGTTTAATGCTACAGATGATATCACCTAAGCATTTCATTCCTGAGCATAGAGCTGTCTTTGAAACACACAGTGCTGTTGGATTCTGGATTCTGTTGATTAATTTTCTGTAACTGCAGCTCGGACAGTAGCGCAGCTGCAATCATCGCAAAGATCATGAAAATCATCTTGGATCTTGGCTCAGAATTTTATCATGTTGTTAAATTTCATATCATTTCATATCTAAGTGTATAATTTAATTTCCTCTCCCAGGCCACAGTCACCAGCTGTTCCACATCTGCGCTGTGGTCGGCACACACTTCCAGATGGAGGCCGTTCTGGCGGATATGACGTCACGCCGGAGCTGGCTCACCGCTCACTCGGCTGCTCCGTCCTTCCTGGGAACGCTGGGAGCGCTGGCACTCGGCATCCTGCTCAACCTGGGCATCATCGTCCTGTTCAGCGCCAGTCTGCTGCGTGCTCCGAACCTCAGCTCCGAGAAAGGAGTCGCTCCAAACCGCACGCTGCAGACGAACACCACCACTGCCGCGAAAGACGAGTAAAACTCTCGAGCACTTCAGAAAAATAAACTCTAAACATGGCCCAGGGACGTCCTCAAGAAATAGAGATGCACCGAAATTTCATTTCATTTCAAAATAATTCTGCCCAAAAAATTTCTTTTAATTATTTAAGATTCATTTTCATTCAAATCTATAATAATCTGATGTATAAACTCAAAACGAGTAACCAGGTTTTTATCAATGCCAAAGAAACACGAGGAAAAAAATTCTTTTAATTATTTAAGATCAATTTCAATGATAAAATCATCAAAATAATCGAATATCAGTTTTACTATATAAAATATAAAATGATTAAAATCAAATTCAAAATAATCAAATTGGTTTGTTGTCTAAAAAAGGTAAAAAAAAAAAAAAAAGAAAGAAAATAGGGAGGGGCAAAAATATTGAGCGAGAAAAATGTTTCCATATTTTTTTAACATTAAATACCTAAAAATGTGAACGACTTACAAATAGCTTCAAAAATATAAATTAAAAAAAGGTATTTAAAGTAGATTTTAAAATCTCTGCATTATTCTTGCACTAGTACGTTGTTCTGTGTTGCAAGATGTGAAGGAATCCAACATGATTGGTTTATTTTTAATCACCTTTAAGCCAAAAAAAAAACAAAACCCTTGGCTTTGGGGGGATTTTTTTTTTTTGTAATTTCCGACACAAACCAGTGAACAGCGCACATACATAAAGGGTTTATGGTAATTCCAGGTTCTATGTATATTACCATTTTGTCTGTATTTGTGTTTTGGGGGTGGGGTTTGGCTTGTGACCTTGTTAACCTTACAAAATTTAAAAAAAATGTAAAAACTAAATGATTAATAAATAAATAAATAAATAAATCTTATAGATTTATATTCAAAATGAACAGCACTTCTTAAAAACATGACCGTTTTCTGTTCCATGAGACATTTGTGTGTTTGTTTTAGTACAGTTTGTTTCAGGACGCCCGTAAAATATAAAAATCAGTATTTATGCTTTTTTTTTTTTTTTTTTACTTATTAATGGCTTAAATTACCTTCACAGAAAGTATGTAAAGATGACCACACCCAGGATCTAAACTTCACCCACTGACCAAACTCTGTTCAAATAAATAAGAGGGCTGGACGATGTGACAAAAAATATCGTCAAGATTTTCAAAAACATTGCAGTTAAAAATGTTTCAAGATTCTTCCTTTAATGTCTATATATATATATATAAAAAACTCATATAAAAGATTAAATATATGTAACAAATTTTACATTTAAATACAAAATTTTAGCATCAATATCAACTGCTTGTCCTGTTTATAATTACAAAAACATTTTATATGAAAAAAGTTCATGATATCTGTGATCTCATAGAAGCGCATTTTATACCTTATAATTTTATCATGATATTATATCATCATATCGCCCAGCCATAATGTTTTTCATCTGCGCTTTATTCAAAAGCTTCATTAAAAAAAGAGACGAAAAGGTACGAGAAAAGCTGATTACTAAAAATTAGCCTTGAAATATCTTGAATTTTTTCTTTTTCGTGAAATATCTTGAATTGAAATGCATTTTCAATTCGGTGCATCGCTATTTTTAAACCATTTCCAAACAGTTCAGCACTTCTGCAGTGTACTACTTCGTATTTGATCAACTTTATAGTGGTTTTAGTTCTTTATAGTTCTATAGTTGGTATTTTAGCTGATGACCCTGATGTTAAGACCTTTCTGTCCGAGAAACAAGCTATATATACACTGTGTATATGTGTATATATATATATATATATTTTTTATTTTTATTTTTTTTCTTGAAGAAAGTCTCTTCGGGAAGGTCAGGGCTTAAATGAAGCGAATACTGAACATTTTTTACGTTGTATTTTAACACAAGTGCCTTGTAGGGATTTTTATGTACCAGATATTATGATGTCACTAATTTATGCAAATGTTACTCGTAACAGCAACCAACTGGAAGACGGTACTGCAGAATCAGGGATTTCTTTCAGATTAAATTCCTCAATTTACACGATCAGTGATGGCGATCGGCTGTTTGTTTGCCGTTGCTGTTTTCTGGTCGTTTTACAGTCACAGAGTTATGACTACAGTGTAAGTATTTATTATCTATCATTATTTTGAGCAATATATAATCAGATAAGCGAATCAGTGAAATGCTTTCATGCTAATATCGATTAAGAATATTGATCTCGGATTCTGTAATAATGCAGCGATATGTCTGTGCACATTCACTTTACTGCAACACGGAAATCCTTCTAGTAAATTCCGTTCACTTGGCGGCCATCTTGTTGGATTTTTTTTCAGTCATTCCAGAAGACCATACATACAGATCATATTTACGTGAACAAACCAGAAACACATCAGATGACACTTCAAACACAGGTTTCAAATAGCTGTTAAAATCCAACGTAAATGATGTAAATGTACGGATTATTGTACGCAAAGCTCTTTCTGTGTAAGAATCTGATTGGTGAAGCGATTTATGCTAACATCTCGCCCAATAATTTGGGCGATTGGATGTTTTTACTGAAGGGGCGGGACTTTTTTGAGCGTTACACAGTGAGCCTTCTGTTGTGACATTTTACTCAAAGCTGGTGTTCATAAAGCTGCATAAATCCTTCCTGACAGCTGACATAACCCTACGTAAGCATTTACAAAGTATTATTCCAGCAGACGTCACGTGCAGGACTGAATTTGTCAATTTAACTGTCATAAATCAATGACACAACATCAGAATGACTGTAATGACACTCGAATGTCATGGCAACTCACTGTGTATATACATTTTTTGGTAACATTTTCAATAAAGGTCGTATCTATATATAATAAACTATGAACACCCATAAGGCATTCATAAGCGTTATACACCTTGTTATAATCCTTTATGAAGATGCATTACACTTTATTATGCATAATAAATCATTAACATTGTTATAGTATTATTATAAAGTAGTGTTCATAACACGTTATGTCACCAAGCTTCACTTTGCATAGTGCATTATGAGAAGATATAATGTCACTATAATGTTTTATAATGCGTTCTTTTGAAAAACATTTTATAAATGCATTATAAACATTGCTACACACTGTAATGCCTTTCCATAAATAACTATAACGATGTTTAGTATAATGCTTTATGAATGCTTTATAGCATGGTGTGAATGTACTTGTAAGTCATTATACATATGGCCTTCATAGAAAGATATTATATATTATATAAAACTCTGTCATTAATGTGTCACAGCATTGTTATAACGTTTTATAACAATCTTAATAAATAAATAAATAAATAGTAAAATAAAAACATACTTCCATTTATGAGCCTTAATAATAATCATAAAAAAATCACAAATATAGCAGTCAGTTGTCATGACATTCTAATGTCAAGTGTTATAACACGGCAAAAAGAAATTAAACGTCACTCCACTCGGGTGTTATGTCATGTGGGGGGAGGGGAGGGGTGTCGTTGTTTATTATTTATTTATTTTTATTTATTGATAGCTTGTTCGTACTGGAACAATCCTTTATGTTTATGTCGGCTTGTGTAGGTTTATGTCAGTCGTAAAGGGCTTATGTCAGTGTTAAGTAGTGCTATGAGCACCGTCCTGATGTAAAGTGTTACCTACTGACTCATAAAAATAGAAATAGTGACGTGTTTGGATAAAATGGACCAATAAACTGAAAAATAATAATCGCTGATTGTCAGCATTTTTTTCAGTTTATCAAAAACGTGTTGTTTAAGATGAAATACTGAGATGAAAAGGTCAAAGCGCAAGCAGTGATGTTTGCATCCGGTTTGTGGCACCATGTTGAGAGTTTTTTAATTATAGTAAGACGTTTTGTTTCCAGTCCTCAGCGTCACTGCTCAAAACACACATTCGTGTTTAGATTAAAGAAGCTTCTGATCTTTGGGGATCAAATCCGTTTCATGACACCGCAGTGACCAGAGCTGTTAAGGTGCTCATGAGTGGAAATGACCAGCAAACTTGTTTATATAAATACATAATATAATATGTAATATATATTCACACACACACGAAAGTTCTTAAAGCCCTGGAGAATTAAATGATTGTCCAGTCCTGAAGCATTTTGTTGACGCTCCATCTTCATGAGTTTTTGGGCATCATGACAACAACATTCCGCTTCGTTTGCATCAGTAGCTTCGGCTTTCTCATCGGAACAAATGCTCCAGCCGCAGGATCGTGGCTCGGACGCGGGTCCTGAAGCGTCATCCAATAAAACATTGTGAAATCAAGGCCGGGGTAAAGTTTCAAACCCTTCACCTGGCAGCGTAAAGTTTAACTTCGGATTAGGATTTCGAGTGCACAGATGTTTCGTTTATTTCCGTGATTAGGTTCGTTAATGTTCGTTAATGCTGCGTGTCCTGCTGCAACCTCGTCTAGTGAAGTGCAGGTTTCTGGAGATGGAAAGAGGTTCTGGGATCATGAAGGAAAGTAATAGTAAGTGCTGAGATGGTTATGTGGCATCGTGTTGCTGCTGCTGTTGTTGTTTGGAGCAGAAATCCTGTGCAGTGATATTTGTGTTTAAATTTGATTTAGATCTGAATTAAAATTAAATCAGACTGAATTTCCATTCTTCTCAAGATCATAACGTCATAAAATAATCAACTGTGCAAAATTAGAATTTTTTTGATCACAGAACGCATTTCAAATTCTTTTTATGACACAAAATATTCATGTTTTATTTATGCATATTTATAATTTATTTTTTATTTTTTATGATTTCATGATTTTTATTATTTTTTTCTTTTATTGTCTTATAAAGCATCATGCTATGCATAAAACATTTTATACAAATAAATCAAAGTAGTACATTTATTATTCATTACATTATTCATTACATTACAGGCATTTAGCAGATGCTCTCATCCAGAGCAATTATGAATTAAATGCAGTTAAATTAATTGTTGTGTCCAAAAACTCCAGAAAAGCATCAAGCACAAATTCAGGGTTTCTTTTCTTTTCCTTTTTTTTTTCTTTTTTGGTTTGTTCTTGTTTTGTGTTTTGTTTTTTCAGCAGTCAGTAAATGACTCAGGTGTGACATTTGAAATGCTTTTTCACCAAAATGACATTTTTGTACATCTGATTATTTTAAAAGTAAATTTAAATACATTTACATGCACATGTTAGTGGTTATTTTTGGTTGTGTTTCTGCTGAAAGGCGGTGTGTGTGTGTGTGTGTGTGTGTGTGTGTGTGTGTGTGTGTGTGTGTGTGTCGCAGGTATGGAAGGTTCTCGGGTTGTTATGAAACTTTAGGTTTCAGTTTGTACGTCTGATGCCAACGTCTGCTTTCAAACCATTAAATAAGACAAACTTGTGCAAAAACGTGTTTGAATATTTATTGAATAAAGAAACAGACTTTTCTTTCTGGGGCTCATGTTGAAGACGTTGTAGTTGGAGAGCAGGAAGGCTAAAAGGTAAAGGCAGGTTTTATTTCCAAACTTGTTGTTTTTTCATTCATTTTTAACTCTTGCTATTAAAATGAGGTTTAGTTGTCTGTCGTATCGCCACAGAATCATGTGCTGATTTCCTCTCGTCTCCCTGTTCCAGTATCACAGCACTTTGTGACTGTAATCAGCTTTAACACTGATTAATTGCCTGTTTTTGCAGTCGCCAGTAAAGTATTTTTATACCTTGTGTGTGTGAAAGTCTGACTGTGAGTGAAGTTTAAAATAAAATGCACTAATATCTGAACTGTGTGATTGTCTTTGTCCTGCGTTCAGAGAATAAGAACCTGATGAAATCTATAAATACAGGAAGTGAAATGTGTAACGTGTATAAATCTAAACCCGGTTTGCTTTTCATTTCAGTCGAAAAGGCAAAAAAGTTTATTGTTGATGTGTGCAGGTTTTGAAAATGAAATTGTGATGTGGTCAGAAGGGGGCGTGAGTGGACCGAACACTTTTTTCAAAAACAGATAGATAGATAAATGATTGAATGAATGAATGAATGAATGAATGAATGAATGAATGAATGAATCTCAGCTCCACAAATACTATGAGTGATGGAAGATGATTAAAATTATATTTCAGTACTGATTATTTTTCATTTTTTCTTTGTATTATTGCTTCAGTGTTATATACACTAGAGTTTTTATAATCATTTGTTAAAATAATAATAATAATAATAATAAATTAATTTTTTCTCATTCTGTACATTTAGTTAAACTTGTTTACAAACTGTGCACATGTGCAAAGATTAATTGTGCAATTAAAAGTCAAAACCTGTGTCTTAAACAATCCTGAATGTGGAATTGATCTATAAAGAGAAGTAAAAGAGGAAGAAGAACGTGATAAAGAAGGATTGAACTGACTTCTATAAAGGTGGGTATAAAATTACTACTTTTCATCACTCCACAGCATTTATAATATAATGCATCACAAATCTACACACTTCCATATCATCTTATGTGAAATTATTTATCAGTAAAATATATTCCACTTTTTTTACATTCTCCTTCTATTGATAAAATGAACTGAGGTTTAATCATCGTTTCTTTTCCCTGCAGCTGTTTCAGGAAATGTGCTGTTGTTGTTGTTGATTTTTATAAAATATTGCATCGTTATTGTAAAACACTTGAAGCAAAAATATTCAATTATTAATGATTAGCAATGTATTTATTAATGTCTTTATTAACATGTTTATTATCTGCAGCTGCCGTAACAGCGCAGGAATAATATTTCAGAAACTGCTAATCGAGCTGTTCTGCACAACTCTCCGTGGAAGAATGCTTTCTCTCGAGCCTTTAAGAGTTCCTCCAGAAGGACAGCTAAAGAAGGTTCTGGATTATTGTCTGAAGTGTGTACTGAGTGCAGTTCAGTGTTGGAAATCGAAATTGAGTGCTGAAAATATCTGAAAAGTTGTTTCACCATGCGACGTCCCCCAGCACATTGTTCTAAAACACTCTGAGGAGAAATATAAGATCTGCACTGTTAATAAAATGTAAAGTTAATAAGGAACAATAAATGACTAAGAGAAAATAAGTGTAGCATTTTTTTTTTAAAGGGTAAGTTAAAAACTGATGTGAAGTCTTGAAAATGAGATAGAAATAGTTTTCTCAGTTCTGATTTTTTTTGTAGCCTTGTTCTTTAAAGAGCTGAAAAAAGCACGAACATCAACTGACAGCTTTTAATTATTATTCAGTGAGTTTACTCTGTGTGTGTGTGTGTGTGTGTGTGTGTGTGTGTGTGTGTGTATGTGTGTGTGTGTGTGTGTGTGTGTGGGTAAGAAAAGGCTTTATTTGGATATGAATTGAATAGGATGCCTCATTAAGCATCAACAGCTTTATTCAAGCTGTAATATTTATTTGTGGAATAATGACAAATGCTGAAACTGACACTCTGCTGATTCATGAGTAATAATTTCCCTCCTTTTTTCACCCGACAAACACCGCAGGCTGCATTTAATGTGGATGAAAAGAGGCCTCACGATGCTACAGAATGAATAAAGGTCTGCTTTTGCTTGAAGCTAATGGCCCAGAGAGCATCTGTGATAATGTGGTAATGTGATGCCGTGGTAATGTGATATTGTGATGCCGTGATAATGCGATAATGTGATGCTGTGATACTGCGATGCTGTGAAATTATGAAATTGTGATATTGCGATGCTGTGATATTGCGATAATGTGATATTGCGATGTTGTAATAATGTGGCGTTATGCTGTGATAATGTGATATTTTGATGCTGTGATATTGTGATGCTGTTATATTGCGATGCTGTGATGGTGTGATGCTGTTATATTGTGATGCTGTGATAGTGTGATGCTGTGGTATTGTGATGTTGTGATGCTGTGATATTGTGATGCTGTTGTGCCGTGATATTGTGATGCTGTTGTGCCGTGATATTGTGATATTGTGGCGCTGTGATGTTGTGACACTGTGATATTGTGATGCTGTGATAATGTGATGTTGTGATAGTGTGACACTGTGATAATGTGATGCTGTGATAATGTGATGTTGTGATAATGTGATGCTATGATAGTTATACTATGAGTTTGAATCACGAGTCTCTACAGAATTTCTCCGTAGAAGACCAGCAGCACTATTTACATTTGAATTAAATTCTGTTTGTCAGTTTAATGTACAGTTCTACCACAGTATCACTACGAAGTGTTCAGTATTTTATATACAGAATGATTCAGTGGAGTTGATTAAACATTAAAGAAGAAAATTAGCTTATAAAATAAATGCAGACAAAAAGTAAACATATAAACCTGTAGCACAGCATTTCAACTTTTTACACCATCGACACAGTTATGTGTGTGTACCTGGGTACTTGTGTAGTGTACCTGTGTGTGTACTTGTTTATCTCTGTGTACCTGTTTACCTGTGTGTGTACTTGTTTATCTCTGTGTACCTGTTTACCTGTGTGTATACCTGTGCACCTGTGTATGCACTTGTATACCTGTGTATCTGTGTGTGTACCCATGTACCTGTGTGTGTACCTGTGTTCCTGTGTACCTCTGTATGTACCTGTAAACCTGTGTACCGGTGTGTATACCTTCTTGTGTACCCGTGTATATACCTGTAAACCTGTGTATCTGTGTGTACCTGTGTGTTTGTTGTGCACCTGTGAAACTGTGCGTATCTGTAATACCTCTGTGTGTACCTGTTTACCTGTGTATACCTGTGTGTATACACCTGTGTACCTGTGTATGTTTTAAATGAAATAAAACGCTGTAAATGTGGTTACAAATACATACAGGGATTTATGAAAATGGTGCTGTTTAAGAACAAGGAAAGTCCAATACATGCGATTTTAGTGCACTCATAACATGTTTCTATATAATACAGTGATTATTCACAATAGCAAGACAAGGGATGTGTGAACGTTCTAATGCAATCAGCACGACACTGCGTACTTGTGAAACACCACAACGTGAATTTTAGGAGGAAAAAAGAACAAAGATCACATAAAGGGGTGATTATGTTCCCGTCTTTGACTTTGAAATAAAACACGTACATTCTCCCGCGAGCTTGAACAAAAGGGTTAATTTGACTCAATTCAGTTTCCTGATTTCTTAAGACTTAAAGGAGTTATTATGGAGTTATGAAATGTTCTGGTCAACTTTGTCCTGCCCAAAAGTCCTGATGGATGCTCAGTTTGACCGAACACGGAACGAGGGACTCTTGGATCTTCTTCAGTCCTCTTGTCTCTTTTCCTCTCCACAAATTTGTCTCTTTGACCCAAACCTCTATCCGTCCCTTGGCAGATCTGTTTCACTCCAGGATGTCCAGGTAGACTGGAGGGTTCTTGACCAGGGCCACAAGCCGGTTGTAGACTTCCTTGATGACGAGACGTTGTTGCGGTTCTCTCTGCCAGCACCCCTGCATGAGTTGGTGGACCTCTTTAGGACACGTCCGCGGCCGCTCCAGCTCCCGGCCCTGCGTGATGCACTCGATCGCCTGCACACGAGTCAAACATTTAGTCTAGGGTCAGGATTTATGCAAAAATGACTAACACACTATATTACAGATGTCCTGATTATCGTCTCTGACTGGAATTGCTTCTGTACTTAAACTAAAACCTTCAGTAGTAGTCTAATGTCTGCCAAAAGTTTCTCTCATTTTAAATCACAATTTAATGTTTGATTCATTTTTTTATTTATTTATGCACGCTAATATTTTCTTATTGCAATGTAGCTTCTTCATCTTACGTTTATTCCTCATAAGCCAAGTAAAATCCATCATTTTTCTACTCAGGAAAAATCCAAAATGGCTTCCTATTCACTGTGTACGCTCCCTACGTAGGATATAACATAATGGAGTTGAACATCTTACCTCGTACCTTTACGTATAGTGTAGAGAGATATTTGAGATTCAGCCACAGAACATTCATGACATTATTGCTTGTGGTAATGTTTGCATTCAAACTCCCCTGTACGTTCACGACAGGTGAAAGTATTGGCACCCTTGGGTGTGTGTCCAGCCATTAAGTGAACGTTTGCTCCTGTTTGTTTTCATACTGTCATATTCAGCCATTTAACATCGAATGAGAGATTTTCATTTCAAAATTGTTTCGAGGATAACCTCCAGAGTAACTCCTCCTTCTTTTGGGAAGAGGTATAGTTACAGATAGTCCTGGGTTTGTTGGTAAGACGCGCTATAATGCTTCCAATGTAATGATAAAAAAAGGTAGAATTTAGTAACTTTTTTATTTCTAACAGTCTAAAGGGTTCCTCAACTTGTCTCTTTGGTGAAACCATTACAGGTTCCAAAGTTCTAATGTTCTCAGAGAGGGTTTGAAGTAAAACAGCTTTATGAAGGTCCCCAGAGGAGACTGTACACTTTCCAAAAGTCAAATGAAAGTACAGTATGACTAAAATGGTTCACTGAAAATATATGACGTCTTGGCAAATGAAAATATGTTGAATATAGTCAAATTTATGCAGCATTTCCTAATATAAGATTACTAAACCGATTTCTTTACATTTTTACTAATTTCAAGCTTGAAATATCTTGATCTATGGGCTAATTGTAAGCATTTATTTCTAGAAAGAAGTAAATATGATCTGCTACTAGAATAAGAAAGTTTAAAGCTTGAATTTAGTAACAATGTCTCGAAATAGGTTTAATAATCTAATATTTGGTTTATTGTTAATCTTATAACAGGAAATACTAGATACTTTTGACTGAACATTTGATTTAACATATTTTCACTTCTTAAGACGTTGTTTTTTTGCAGTGTA
The DNA here is from genome assembly GCA_028570945.1 of Gogo arcuatus. Taxonomy (NCBI): domain Eukaryota; kingdom Metazoa; phylum Chordata; class Actinopteri; order Siluriformes; family Anchariidae; genus Gogo; species Gogo arcuatus. The sequence continues at coordinate 18,361,499 of JAOTRR010000028.1, read as the reverse complement.
AGAAATAAAACACTGAGGTTTCTGCTTTAAATGAGCTTTATGAGTTCAGACAAACGCAGGTCTGTGTGTGGTGTCATTTAATCGAGAGCTTCTCATGCATTGATCACTGTCATGGTGGATGAGAATAAACTTTGTCACTGGTTTCCCCTTGGTTAACCCTTCCAGAGCTGGTGAATTTAGTGCGAGTGAACGTCCGTCCCACCCACCCTGTAGGCATTGTCTCTGAGTAATTGAATGGTGTGGTAGTCTTCCATCAGCAGTCCACTACATCATGCCGAAGTGGCCAATCAATCACTCCGATGAATTAACAAAGATTCGCATTGACCCTTCCTTTCCGAAATTCTGGATGGAAAGTCACGGGCATTCTATCTACGACCCTTCCAATTACAATCCCTATAATTATCCCTGTCCATTATGAGTCAGCGAGGATTAGGTTAACAAGGTTAGGCGACGTCGGCCCAGGGTGAAGATCGGGCCTAATCGGATAAAAATTGAGCAAACACGAAAAGCGATCTACCCTGATCTTGAAAGAAGAGAGGCTTCTCTCCTGTAATGGCACAGTTGCGGTCACACGTTAGCGTCCACTTCTCAGTCTTTAATCTGAGAGGTCTGGGCTGTTCATAATACCAACAAATCCATCGATTGCTCTGTTATGAGTGCATAAGAGCGCAGACTGATCACGTTCAAGGGCTTGTGTTTGTACCTGACATCAATGCGACAAAACAGTTCCATGCGAAGCATTTTAGCCAAATATGCATCATTTCCTCCACCACAAGTGTTCAAAAATGTCTCTCAAACATTAATAACCTACCTTGCACTTGTTATTTAGCATTTATATTCGTGCCTATGTATTACTTTTTATTTTTATTTTTTACTTTTTTCTCTACCTGGCACGACGGGAAAGTAGAAATGTGTCATTACAATCACATTTTGGATCAATTTGACAAGAAATCAAGCTGTTTTAGTCCAAACACTGTGCACAGCTGGTGATTAATGGTAAAGACTGTAACGACGTACAGATAAATTTTGGCACCCTTCATAAAAATGAACAAACGTGTGTATAGTAGCTTTGAACTTAAAAATACTGTACGTAGAAGCATATTTTCCCCCCTGAACATTAGGCTTTTTTTAATCTCTGCAAAATGCACAAAAAATCTAAATTATTAGCACCCTACAATTCATTATTAGTGATGCTTTCCCTAGAAAGAATAATCACAGTTTCCTTGTTTTGACACCCTTTTTCAACTCACTGTTTTGTGTCATTTATAAAAATGGACTTAATCTGACCAATTTTTCAGCTTACAATCCACAAATACATTACTTAATACTGCTACTGAAATATATCCCAATAACCTGTGCATAAATCTACTGCTTCACTTATTTTGTTCTGAAATGCTAAAATGCTTCTAACAGGAAATTACGTTGTAAATTTATTTGAGAAATATAATACCACAAAACCATATTAATGAAATTAAAACAGTTGTTGAAAATGGACACAGAGTTTTAGACCCTTCTGTATTTTTCCATAGTGTACCTCGCTGTTGGACAGCTGATACCACGGCTGTTTTCCGTAGGTGAAGATCTCCCACAGAACCACCCCGAAGCTCCAGATGTCACTCTCTGTGGTGAACTTTCTGTACATGATGCTCTCAGGAGGCATCCAACGAATAGGTAGCATGGTTCTTCCACCGACCTGAGAGGTAAGGAATGAGAGACCATGAATAATATATAAATACCACACCTGAAGAACCTTTGAGGAACTCTGAAGTAGAGACAAGGCAAACAATTTCACTCTTCTTCAAATCAACAAGCAGCAGAGATGAATGAGAACTTGAACTTAAACCCACCCTGTAGTAATCAGTGCTGTAGATGTCTCTGGACATGCCGAAGTCACCAATCTTCACCACGAGACCTTCACCAACCAGGCAGTTTCTGGTGGCCAGGTCTCTGTGCACGAAGTGGAGTGAGGCTAAGTATACCATGCCAGAGGCAATCTGGGCTGCTATCTGGAGCATCTGCAGCAGGGTCAGCTGACCCATCGGCGGCATCTTTACCTCGTCCAGGATCCGAGCATCTGGACCATGAGCCCTACGCAAAGAAGATGAAGATCAGCAGGTATGTCAAGAAAGGTGCAAATTGGATGCGTTGGAGATTCTGAACAGGTGATTCACAGGTAATATTAATGATATCCAATGTTCCTGGTATGTCTTAACTTCAAAGGTTGCACTTAATCAATGATTGGCCATTCTCGGAACAACAGGTAGTACTGGCACAGTGGTTAAGGTTTTGTGATCAGAAGGCTGAGAGTTCAAATCCCAGGACCACCAAACTGCTTGAGCAAGACTCTTAACATACAACTGCTCTGTTGTATCCTGTCTCAGATGTAATGCTTATTTTATACTTCATGCATACCATACCATTGTTCACACACTCACCTGCGTACGTTATGTACAATTGAGGGATTAAAAGCAACATCCACTTGATTTTACATCAGAACCAAAACATCCCTGTCCATCAGTATAAAATGTTTAAGGATTTCATGCACAGTGACTTTAAACACACTGACCAGCTCTGTTTCTTTCGAAAATTTTCTGTCATTGCCATCAAAAATTCTGACCTTAAATCCAAACGTATTTACTGATCTAGAAGATCCAGAGGACTGGTATGCAAGACAGACGTTTCGGTAGCTTTCAAGACTACATGTGAGGGTTTTTTTAACTTGAGACCCAGTGCTAATTTGTTTACTCCGTTGCAGACAGCGCACCACGTGGTGCTATACTGCCCCCACTATTTCTGCTGGTATTGCACCATTCAGAAGCATAGCATTAATTTCTGAAGATTTGCTCAAGCAACGTGCCAAATTACCACAGGATAGATTAGGCAGCCATTTTGTGTATGTGTAAGTGTTGTTAAGAGCAAGTACAATCCAGGCTTAAGTGTCTTTAGATACAAGCATCACCAAATGAGCAGCTAAATAAGCTCCTGCTGGAATCAACGCGACTTCACACTAAATAAAAGACGGAATGGTACCTTCGTTTGAAAGTGCGTATTCTTGCATTATGGACCTAAATTTTAGGGATTGAAGCATTCAAAACATAATTCGAGATCTCAACTCTCAGATTCATCACAATCATGACCAAGCATGCAACTTCTGACAGACTTTTCATATATTAAAATCCATCATGATGGGGAACCACCTACCAAACCACATTTTGGCTTTCCCTAACTCATTAATGTTATATATAGAGTTGCTGAGCAGACTGAGCAAAGCTCCCCCCTTCCGCACTATCTCCATTCATCCTACTATTATTGCCTATCCATGCTGTTACTTGCTGGCCTTTTCCTTGTTCTTCAGAGGTCCCCCAATGCCATTACTATTCGTTTATAAGGCAGGTGGCAGGAGAGCAGCAGCTGTTACACAGCCTGGAGACTCCATCCATGGACTGTCTACTCAAAATGAGATTTCCACCTCCTCAACAGCATGTGTCCCCCCCACTCCCAATCTGGCCTCAGGACCACCTGGCAGACTAGATCGTTGCGCACTGGACATGTCACTGAGACTCCTCTGTGCTGGACATATGGTCTCTTCATTTCCCACCACTGTCCAACAGGCTCACACTTTTCATCATGTTTGAGAGATGAATGCAGCTCAGATGGAGTGTACAGTGCTCCTCTATGCGTAGCCATGGTACTTGGTGCTTGGATGTGGCCAGGGGGCCAGGAACTCCCTGTAATTTGGATGAACCAACTCATGAGGAAGCTTTTACTGAATGTGAAATGATTTGCTGAAATGTGGACGGATGAACCAACTTGTAAATGCAGATCAAGTTAAAGATTAGGTCTAAGATTGATGGTAACTATTTTTTGGGAGCTTGCATTTGCAATTTGACAAAATTGCACCATTACCGTGATTCCTTTGTGATTGTGACAGGTACAAATATATTTGAATAGACCATCCTAAAAAGTTCTTTTGACATTCTCCTTGATGGACGCTTTGTCTCTTTTAACAAACCACTTACCATACTTCAGATCTATTAGAGTATTTGCTAATGGTTTTATATTCCATACAGCTGGCAGCTATTCAGGGTTTTTTTTTTTAATGTAGAAGATCTGTGAAATTGGCCAAAAAATATTGTGCGCTGTCTGTCAAGATCAACCACAGGGAAAAGTACCGTAATAGGACCAGCTTTAATGCTTAAGCCGCATGACCTTAAAAAGACCAATGCATTAGAAGAAACCACATCATTTTGTGAGGATTATAGGGATTTACACTCGCTACATTTACATTCTTAGTATGGTCAGTGTGGTTTTGGAGGTGAAGCAGTGAGATCCGATGTTCACAGATCATTTTGTGGCCACATAAGATCACATTTTGACACAAAACCTCCAGCTACTGACCTGAGGAAGCGGTTGAGGTCGCCGTGCCGCATGTACTCGAACACCATGGCGAGAGGTTCTCCGTCCGTGCACACCCCGTAGAAGCGGACGATGTGCTCATGCTGGAGAACGGTCAGGAGCTCGGCCTCACGCTGGAAGTCCTGTCGAGTCGACTCGTTGGCGTCCTTCAGCGTCTAGACGAGGAAAACGGTCAAGAATCTGTTTTATCGATATTGTCACAGATATCTGACCAATTATTGCTGGATTATCAGTATGTATGTATGTGTGTGTATAGAGTTAAGAGCAAACGTTTGCAGACCCTACCCAAAAGAATGAACAAGAAGACATTAAAATGAGATGATTTCACTAATGCAAGCAGCAACAATAGTCCAAAAGTGTATAATAAGATATTAATAAATAATGAAACTGTTATGAAATTGAAAGGGTTTTTTTTCCACATTTCTCTTGCAGTTATTTACAGTTATATATTTTATTGTCTTCTTCTCCTTCAAAATGATAAATTCCACTGTCCTTTGATATCATTTTATATCCTCTTTTTTGTAAAATGACAATATTTTCTGGGTTATATATTGTTTGATCCCATTCGCTATTAACTCAAGTGCTCACAGTAATTTTTCATGATTTACCAACACTGACTGTTTCAATTTTGACATCATTAGACACCTAAATGAGCATGTGAAAGGGGATGCAAACTTTTGAGCTTACTTATAAAGAGATCTACTGACTCAGGCTTAGCTGCTATAATGTTTTAACCTTAATTTATTAAAGCATGACGCTCTGTGTGTGTATATATGAACTCGCAGAGAGAAAAAAAAAAGGAGGGGGGGTACAAACCTTTGCACTCAACTCCATGTTAGTGTATGTTTGTGAAGTCCTGCATGAATTTGACTGTATTACTACACCAGATAGTAAGCTTTCATTCCACTATAAAACATTTATATAATATTTAGTTGTGTGCAAATGTTTGTACACCCTTAGAGGTGAACAGTGAAGAAGAAATTTTATTTATTTATTTATTTTACATTGCTCTCTTTGTAGTGAGCGGCTGTGTGTTGTCTGTAAAATGCTTTTTAAATGACTTCTGTAATGGGTCTCTGTACCTTTATGGCCACCAGCATCTTGTCAGTGTCTGGACAGAGGTTAGCACACTCGGCTAAGTAAACTTTCCCGAAAGCTCCTTCTCCCAACTCCCACTTCAGCATGATGTCCTGCCTCTTAATGTGCTGCACACCTGCAAGGATTCATTCCTCACATTACACGTTTCTCAAAAGCAGCAAAACAGGAATATGTCGTAGGAAAATAATCAACTTACACATGTCCTTGTCTTTGATGATGCCACAGAAGTACTGCGGGTTCTCCACAAAGCTGGAGAGTCCGGAGTCCAGCATGCCTTCATCCGAGGAAGGAGGACTCGCACCAAAGTTCATAAAGCGAAGCGAGACAGCCAAGTCGTCTTCCTTCCCTAGAACAGACGACCCTGCTTACACAAAAAAAGGGAACAGAACAAAGCGTTTTTACCCAAATACACCTGATATCTCTCTCATTTTTTAAAATCCAAATTTTTCTACCAGAAACACTGACTTTATAAAAATTCTAATAATTCTTACATATTTAGCCAATTACAAGATCGGTTTAACATTCTAGACATTCTAACTTTTGTGTTCTTGCTTTCACTTCTCACATTTGTAAACTAAATTGCAAATATTTTATAATATACAGTTTATCTAATCTATATCTCAGTTATTAGGAATGTAAAATGAACTATATTTATAATAAAATTCGCTCAAAATAACCTGAACTTAAGCAATGTAATATAAATATTTTTAAAAAAGTTTCACATTCGTGCACGTGCAAGTTTAGTTTCTGTTTAAACGCTTTGCAAATTTTAAGCAAATTTCAGCCAAAGAAAAACCGAAACACTGTTTCGCAAACATTCGCAAAGTAATGTTGTTCTGAAGAAAAAAAAACCCTGATTGCTGATTACTGCATAAAAATAATTATAAATATCAGAGATCGCACTGATCCAATACCGAGAATCACGATCGGTCTGACACCAGGAATAAATATTGGATTGGATTTGAGAGAAAAAATAATGAATCTGATCCGATCCTGTAAGAAATAGAGAAGTGTGGGATTTGATTTGGAAAAGATTTTTTTTAACTGTACATTTTTACATACAAATGACTTGACCTAAATCTTTTGTTAGGATTGATTTTTATTATATTTATACTTTTATATTTGCAGTGTGGTTTTTGTGAGAAAGCTACATTTTGTTTTTAGGTACGTGTTTTCTACTTTTTTTAAGCACTTCAGTGCAAATAATAAAAATAATTTTAACTCTAAAAAAAATATCAGCTGGATATCAATATCAACGTCAGTTGATAATGTTTCAGTATCAGTATCGATATTGGAAAAGAAACGGTGACATCGTGTCAGCTCTATAAAAAACATTCCTTCTCATTCTGAAAAAAATGCTTTGGAAAATATATTATAACATTGTAACATTAAATGTGTTATAAATGCATTGTAACATGTTATGAATGTAACCCGGAGTCGATATACATCCGGCCTTGATAGAAAAAAACGTTGCCGAAATGTTCATGACAAAAAATCTGGATTATACACATCACAAATTCAAATCATTTTGATTGGACAAGAATAGAAGCGTTAAACAAAATGGCTGTATTTCCTGCTCAATCCATGAACCCAGGGTGTGAGTGCATCTACACTGGAGCTACACAGCTGAAGGAACATGATGGAACCTCGAGGCTGGAGATCTGAGATCTGAGGCGGTCGTGTTCACTTGGCCACTCTGGTGACTCAAAAGCCTCGTCTCTATCACTCTTCTTTAATGGCTCGTGTTCGGCTGCCTTTCCTCGTGCTCTTTACTTTTGCAAACTGCAATTAAGACTTGGCAGCACTTCTCCAGGCTGTTAGGCTGATCGTGAGCACACTTACAGCTCTAGTGGAAACCGTATATCGCCGCCGCTGCCGCTGCTGCCACCGGTGCATTACTTAAAAAGCAACGCCGCGCCCAGCCAAAGAGCTCGAGTTACAGAACAGTAAAAGGACGAGGTGTTTCAGCCGTGTGCTTTTACTGGGATTGTGTGTTTGTGATTGATTTCTACACATTGTCACTATGTATCACATTCTGGATTGTTGATTCATTTTCTCTGACAGTAGTGCAGCTGCACATCACATGTTTATATTAATGAACTCATTCTGATACGTTTCTATAGCAACACCTTAAACATAAAGTGCAATCTTTCATATGATATGATGACATTTTCTGCGAGGAGACGTTTACAGAAGGAGTCTCCAGTGTCAGCGCTTTGTAACACTCAGAAGTAAAGCTGTAACTTTTACGACATCTTCAGGGAGGAGGAGTTTCCACCTTTTGTGGTTTCTCTGTAACGTGGTAACAAAAGCTGTGTTTTTTGTCTTAATCACATAAAGATGGAGAGCAAAGAGAGGTTTATATCTGCTATAACAGGAACCTAGTTCACAGATGATGATTTTGCACATGAAATGCAACTATAAATGGATAAAAAAAAATGGATATACATCATGTCTTTATTTAATAAATAGAAACTCATAGTCATTGGCAATTTGCTGTGGTGCACTGAATGAGGAATAAAACACAACACATCAGGACATGCTGTTATGGGAAAATAATCAACTTGAACATGGTAACAGTAAGTCCGCTTCATCACACCACACTGTAATTGATTATTTTCCGATAACAGTACAATGCAGAGGTAGTATATGTACAGTATGTACCATTTATTCACCAATACTGACGAAAATCATTTTGTTTCTCAGTGTGCAATGGATCTAAAAGTCTCTCCAGACTTACGATGGATGCCAAACTTGGAGTGTTGCCCACACTTATTGATCACCAACACCATGATGAGCAGGAAGGTGCAAGCGAATACAGCGAGGCCCACAGCGACAGACACCTGCAAACGCAAAAACACAACCCAGCCGTGAGTTCTACCATGAAGGAACCGCTAACCGTCTTCCAGAACCCGTACCCATCACATTCTTACCCCGAGCAGCCGGCTTTCCAGCTTCTCCGTCACATCCTCGGTCGACTGGTTAGCAGGCGCTGCTGACATAAAGGAGTGTGAATGTGGATTTTATGCAGTATACTTCATAATCTGACACAAAAGATAATGGAGTAGAATTAGGAAATTGGATTTTACAGGACTTACTTGGGTCACTGGTCATCACTGACGTGTTAAAGAGAGAAAAAAAAGACAAATGATTTTGCACTTTTTATATAATTATGCTGTAATTCAAGAGATCTGACAGGGTTCAAATGTCATTTTCACATTCTCAGGTACCGTTCTCAAGGAGTAGTGCTTTAGCTGATGAGGTTTAGCTGCTTTGATTACTGTTATTTCAGTTCATTGAGAAAACAAAAAGACTGATTTTTCCTTTAAAACACGTTCACACATGCAGTCCAACATAAAAAAGACCCAATTTTCTACACCAGGGGTTCGAATAAAGGTACGAAGCAGAGAGGCTGAAGCTTGAACATTGCTAGTTTAAAAAGAAATAGTAAAAACTATTTAAAAAAAGATCTGTTGAATAATAAATCATGTATATGTTTGTAAAAGTCATTTGTGTAACAGCAGCCAAATTGGGCGAAATACTATACAACGTTACCATAACAACAACCATGGTGATTTTTTTCATTACTAATATTAGTTATCTTTGCTAGCTGTCTGATATAGCAGCGCATAGGTTTTGTGGTGAAAAGTCAACGATTAGCCACATCATCATCCTCTATTATAATTTGCATAAAGTTGAGTTTATTTAATAAGATCACTAACTGGGTATGTAGCTCCGCCCATCAATCATGAATGTACCAAATTCTTAAATGCTTAAATGTAAAAATGGGAATGTTTTCAATCATGATTTTAAATTTAAAAAATGTTGAATTTACATTAAAGGTTGCTCATTAAAAGCTTTAGTACATTTGTCTCCTAAAACAAGCTTCTCATGTTCTCACCAGGGATAATGCCTTCAGGGTCCGAAGGGTCAAACGGGTTGTCCATGAACATGCCGCTGGCCGTTGCCTCGTCTCGACCCAGCGCATTTTCCACGATGAGTGTGTAGTTGCCGTTGTTGAGATGAGTTGGCTTGTTGAGGAAGAGGCAGCCGTGTTGGACGGAGCCGTCGTCCGAATCCGGGATGAGCTGCGTGTAGGTGAACTGGCCCTCCACCAGCGGCACGTTGTTGTACAGCCACCTGATGCTTGGCGCTGGATTTCCGTCTACAGCGAAGGGGAAACACCAGTGATGCTGCTGCTCCGGCGGCTTCAAGAACAGGATCCTCACCGGGACTGGAGGAGAGACAGAGACGCAACACTTTCCTTTAAGGTTCAGTAATAAAACCATTATTACCAAGTAATAGTTCACTTAATGAGTAATTAATGAGTAACTGTTGTATAAGCTTTAACTTACATGTTCAGTATTTTATTAATAGTAAGATATTAAACACCAACATGTGAATAAATATTGCATTTTAAACTTTGTACTAATAATAAAGTGCGTTTATTGTTTAACAGCTATGTTATTAAAACAACTAATAGTTTACTAATTAATTCTTAATGATTAATTAATGATCAATTAAATAATAATTACAGCACAATAAACTCATTATAAACAATTAATAAACACTTATAAATCATGACTAATTATTATATAAGGTTTCGAATTCATTTTATATGTTTCATTAATAATAAAGTATGCGGTTAAAAAACTACAGGTTAATAAACCAATTTTAATCAAATAATAAGTAAGTCACTAGGTCACACTAATGCTTAATTAATGATCAATTAATGAATTGTGTAATATTTAAAATACATTTTATACTTTGCATTAATAGTAAGGTATAAATGGTTATAACTTTTATAATAAAGCATTAATTTAATCAATACTTAATAATAAAACTAATAAAACAGACAAAGCTTAAATCTTTGGAAGGCAGTGGAGTTGAGAAGTCGTACATATCTGTAAAATATTATTTAAATTTTTTAATTAATGTACTAATGCTAATTATATGAGAGTGCTGTTGAATTCTGGATTCTGATTGGTCAGAAAGTGATCTAATATGGCAACAAGAAACAAATTCTGAGTAACATATAGAACTAAATATTACCGGATTATTATTATTATTAATTAATTGATTTTTTTTAACCAAACCTTAAGGTAAATTTTTTACATTACTGACAGTTTGTGGCTTAAGAATTTTTTTTTTTTGAGAACCTTCAGACGACTTGTGTCAGTAAAATCCATGTATTTTTTTTCAGTATATCCACATCTCCAGCTAATTCTCTAATAAAAAAACATAATGAAGCTAGTTTGGGAATGTTAGCATCCCGGTGCTTTCTCAGAAGCTGTACCATAATTTCCCCCTGAATCAATACACTCCATCTTCACTCTAAACCTGTTGACCTGTCATGAATAATAAATCCCAGCCTGTTTTTTCGGGGAAACTAACCGCAAGAAGCACCTGGACGCCGAGCAGATGTAAGATGCCGGAAATGTTTCTTGTATCAGCAAGGAACATGCTGATGCACACAGTCCACTCGCTAAACCATAACCATTTCTCTGCTCTTAACCTGTGACCCTGCCTCCCAAAAAGTGCTTTGCAAGGAAGAAACACTGCCGTTTGTGTCACAGCGAAAGATCCCTCCTCATTCCTCAGTTCTCTCATGTTAACAGCTCGAGTCCGTGAACTAGGGGAAGCACTGAATTGAATAATGGCACTGATCAGTCCCTGGTTAAGATGAAAGGTGGAACGAATTCGCCTGGTGCTCCTGAAACAAGTTATATAAACCTACTGTACAGTACAAGTCCAATTCAACTTGGATTTTAGGGCGTAATTAAGCTGAGGCTGTTAATGAGATAATCATCAGCCCACTATTGATGGATTAGCAGCTAACGTTCTTAGTGTCTGCCAATCAATCCTCACAATTATGTTTCCAGACTATGAGGGGGTTGGGTGAGAGAGGTCCATTAGCAGAGAACAAATAAGATCTGACGACAGTTATCATCCCATTTCCCTGACAGTCATTATGACTCCCATGACGGTCATATATTTGTCTGAAGTCAAGCACTTTTGTTTGCCCTTCTTTCCAAACAGGAGGGGATAACGATCTGTTTCACTGTAAACATTATTAAGTTATTATTCATGCTTAACTCTGTTCATTGTCTCGATAAGGATGCACATTATACATCCTGTTTATATTTATATATTCACAAGTTGCAATTAAATCCTCTGCTCTTGGTTTCACACACTTGTGTTCAGCAGAGGCTCGTGACCATAGATTTTCATGTTGCAGGACGACATTAATAACGACATAGCCTCAAACAACATCACGTCCACAGGCTATTACACTTATGCAAAAGGATACTAGCTAGAGAAATACAGTCATCCAGAGTACAAAATTACATCTACCCAGCCCAAATACATCTCAGAAGCTGCACAAAAACCTGAAACAATTTGGGTAGTGAAAAAAAGAGACACTTTTTGTCTTTTTCTCAGCCTTTACGTGGGAAACAAGGTCACCGTGGTGTGTGCGCATTTCTAACATACAGACATTATCCACTCTCGAAATCCTCCTTTCCCTTTCCATCTTTGAAATATATCTTACAACTGAAAGGGTTCTATACATCATAGACACACTGTCTGCACTTACTCTTTGCCTTTTTTGCAGAAATTCTGATTATTTGCTATAAAACAAGGTCATGGTGGTATTTTTAAACTGTCCCAGTTTGTTGGGAAAAATGCAACTCTGGCAACGCTGTCGTTACCTGTCTTGTCTGCTGCTCCTCCCCGAGCATGGGGCAGCGTGATTCCAGCCCCAATGGGCCTCTGTTTATTAGCGCTTCTTGCAGTTCCCATTTTTGACCACTAGGTGCAATAATAACTCTACATAGCTAAATGGGCAGTGAGAATGCTGAACAGTGATCGCACAACATTAGGAAACATGAGCAACTCAATGGAACATCGAATATCTTTCAAACAGCAACATTTTTATAAATATTTGGTTACTCAAAGGAGGTGATTAATATTTAAATGGAATTCAATATGTATGGAGTTGTGAATGAAGGTTTGAGGACTGTGAAGATTAGGGCAGTGGGTTAACAGTTAAAGGCTCTAGGTTACTGATCAGAGGGTTGAGGGTTCAAGCCTCAGCACCACCCAGCTGCTGCTGTTGCCCTTAACCCTCTCTGCTCTGTGGGTGCTGTATCATGGCTGACCCCAACTTCCTAATAAGCTGGGATATGGGATAAGAACATAATGCATGTGTGACAAAGGATCAATATTTATACAGTATATAGTTTCAGGGATTTGATACAGTAATGGACTCACACTTGATGTTGAGCTCTATGATTGCCTCTCCTGGGCCTGCGTTGTTCTCTGCCTCACAGGTGAGATTGTGCAGGTTGTCCACATATGACACATTTAACAGATGAAGCACCAGCTCCAACGTGGAGCCCCAGATCCCACGCTACACACAAACACACACATTATTATTATTAAAATTGCATGAAACACTCTTATAATGGCAGTGGAGAGACTGAGTAATATCATGAACTTACACTGATTATGGAGTCTATAAAACTTCATAATTCTACATTGCAAATTCTTAATTTTGTAATTCTGTAAATAATAAGACATTTCTTGTGTACCCTTCCCATGTGACGTTTTGCAAATCATTATTGGAGATGACTTCACGTGCAGAACTACAGAGCTTTCAGTTTTAGCCCCACCCCCCATGAGACGCCCACTTGGATTACAACCTTTGAAACAACGCAATAGTGTGCAGATTTTTTGGAAGGAGTCTCCAGTGTTAGTGCTTTATACAGATATTAAGTTTTCTGACATCTTCATGACAGAGGAGTTTACTCTTTGTGGTTTCATGGTAACATGACAAGCTGCATTTTTTCATCTTATTAACTTTAAGAGACAGAAAAAAGAAGCTGGTGAGGGAAAGTCTGTTTATAGCTGCTATAATGTAAGTGAGAACAGGAACTAACCTGTTTCATGTACGTTCCGCAACATTAAATGTAACTATAAACGAATTCCTTTTATCCAACAGCAATTTGGCAATGATTATTTTTTATTTCAAAAATGGCAAATGCCATTGATGAATGTAAACCTTCATTGTGACATTGCACTGTACCTGCAGAATAAAATTGGAATGAAGGTACTCCGTCCTCCATCTAATACTCGGCAAGGGAACTCCGGTCACCTGACACTGAAACGTCAGATTTCCACCTTCCTTAATGGTGAGTACTGGAGCAGTGATGACCACCTCGGGAACACCTGAACCACAGGGGACTGGTGTTGGAGACATCATAAATCAAGACATCAATCCAAGTTTTCCTCCTAACATGTGCACTTACTGCAGTTCTCCATCACAAAGCTGTCGAGCAGAACGCTGCTGCCGTTGTACAAGCAGCTCTGTTGGCTGTCGATGTCGGCTCGCTTTATCTTTTGCCACTGCTGTAACCAGTACAGGCCACACGAGCAAATAAGAGGGTTATCCCTCAGAACCCTGAGAACATGAAAAGTGATTTATTCTTGGTTTGATTAGATACACATTGGCTGTGTGTTATTCATCACACTTTCTCTAACAAGTAATAAAAAAGGAGATCCAAGAGAATTTTCTGTTCTCAATTCATTGGTAAATGGAGAAAACCTCAACTATACACATTTAGAAAAACAGTTTCTTTGGGGTTCTTTGGATAATTAAGTGTTCTTAGCTTCCAAAGGTGGTACTGCTTAGAAGTTAATGAGCCGAAAAGACATTAAAAAGACATATGAGTTACAGAGCAAAGAAGGGATTCGACAGAGAAGCAACTAAAAGGCCATGGGTAATGCTCAACATGATGCTACCACAACCATGCTTCACGGTGGGGATGGTATTCTCAGCTTTAGGGCTGTCATGAGACTTTTTTGGTATTGACTTGGGCTTGTCTCAGATTATTGGCATTTGTTCTTGGAGTTGTCTTGGTCTTGGGCAGTAAATAAGGTCTTGGTCTTGATGTGGAATTTGTAAAGATAATGGTGAGCTTGTCTTTTCTTTTCTCATACACAAAGTTTGACAAGAAGTAATTCCTTCTTTCAGAAAACAGCCTCATCACTGACCCAATGAATAAATGAAGTCAACTAATTGAAATAAAGGCTTGGTCTTGAACAGGATTAGATGGTTTTTGGTCTTATGACTTGGTCTTGTATTTATCTGGACTCGATCTTGATTTGGTCTCAACCAAATTAAGTCTTGGTCTTGGCTCAATCTCAGCTAGTCCTGGTCTTGGACTTGACAACGGCGTGCTTGATGAGCAGTGTTGAGTTTCTGCCAAATGTATAGCTTTGTACCAAGAGCAAAAAGTTCAGTTTTGGTCTCAGCAGACCAAAGAACCCATGTTTACATGTTTGCTGAGTCTCCAACATGACTTTCAACAAACTTCAAACAGGATTTCATATGGCGTTCCACTCTTCCATAAAGTCCAGCGTTGTGTAGTGTCCAGGTTATGGTTTTTCTGTGAACATTTTCTCTCATTTGAGCTGGGGATCTCTCCAGCTCCTTCAGAGTTACCCTTGGCCTCTTGGTTGTTCCTCTGAATAATCCCCTCTTTACCTATGACTTTTGGTGGATGGTATCCTCTAGGCACAGACCCAGTTGTGTTATATTCTTTTTAATGTTTTAATAATGGATTTAATGATATTCAAAGTTTGGGATTTTACAGCTAAATCCTGGTGCCCAAGGTTCAAATACGTATTTGTTGACCTTAATGAAATTTTTTATTTCCAGACTAAGAGTTTATAGTGTGTATTTTCAAATTATTGTGCTTTTAAAAGATCCGGGGCAAAAACCAACACAAACAAAATTGCATGAACTTTTGTATTTTTAATTTATCAAGTAAAAACTGAAGCAACATTTGACATAAGCTAATGCGGAATAGCATTTGCTTTTTTTTCTGAGTAATTAATGAAGCCATTTTGGTAAATTTGCACCATGTTTTAGACCTGAACATAAAACAAATGGACCTCTGTAGAATCCTACAACTCTCTCCTTCTCCTTCAAAAAGCTTCTATAGTTTTCTAGAAGACTCTTAAATACCTACAGAACCATTGAAGAACTCTTGAAAAAGTTTTAGATCGCACTCACAGGTTCAGCAGAGGAAGCGAGTGGAAGACCTTCCAGCCGATGTGCATGAGCGAGTTTCCAGCCAGGTTCCTGTGCGAAATCAATCCGAGAAAAAAGAGCGAGACACCAGAGAAAACGTTTGAGCTCTTAAAGTGTTAAACTATCTTTGCAGAGTTGCACCTTCAGAACTGCAAACTGTTAAATTGTAACACTTCTCATGTGTTTCTCATTTGCAAATGTTTAAATACACCATGTGTCTCGAATCACGTTACATCAATTTAACAGCTTTACTGCAACTTGTAGTTTTAGCTCCACCCCTTGAGCTGTTGGGTTACACCCACAGTTCAGTCAGGATGTGATTGTATGGCTGGGTGACAAAATAGAGTATAAAAGATTTTATTTTATCAGCTTTTATTTTATCACGATGAACTTAATTGCAGTACACAAGGGAAAGACTGATCCTAATCTTGGACAGGGTTATGATTATTATGATTCATGATATGTGATGAAAATCCAGGGTATGACATCAGACAGAGGTACATCACAGTTCTAATTAAATATAGAAGTGAGTAATTGATATCGGGTGTTTCTCAGTAGCATGGTCATGTATCCTGATTAAGCAGTGTGACTTGGCAGATACCGAGAAACCAAAATAGATTACAAAACAAGCAAGTATGCATCATTTTTGGAGTAACCACTTTTCACGTACACTACTACACCAATGTTTAGCTTTATTACATTATGAGAATCGTGTAGTGTTAGGGTACCTGCACATACCTTCTGATATGAAAAACTAGCTAGTAGTCGTAGCTAGTATCAACGAACCAGCTACTCTAACTAGCTGTCTAGATTAGATTTATTATTATCAGTAATGCAGATGAAATAAAGATTGGTGTATGGAGGTTGTTTGCCTTCACTGTAGCTTTGGTGGCAGGAAATTAAGTAGAGAATTTAGTTCCCGAGGGGCACAATAGAAAAGAGTTCATGGTCTCGTTCAAAAATCGTGAGTTTGAATCCCGATGATGCTAAGAGAGCATATGAGGCTGTGATCTCAGGGTGAGAGGGGCATACTCTCTCTCCTCTGTCAATTACAACGATGCTAGCCAATCATGGGCATCTATGAGCTCATATATGCAGAAGAGGGCAGACAGCAGTTTCCTCTAAGTGTGTTCCACAGTCCTGTGATACAGCATGAAGAGCAGTTTGAAAAGCTGTGGTTGGCTTCATGTGTCTCAGAGGAAGTTGGCTAGTGGGTGGGAATTGGCTGTGACCAACTTATGAAAATGAGGAAAAAAATCAAGTCCAGTTGTTATATTAGTTCAATATTCACTCAAAACTGGCAAGACTCCTTTTTCGCCAGTACTTTCTGGTCCATTTTTTATTTTTTCCTGCTTCCCCCCATAATTTTCTCAGTGTGCTTCATAATTTTTTTTTGACATTTTTCAACTTTGATGGCTCCACTGTAACCATTTATCGGCAACCACTTCCAGTAAAGACGTGCTGGTGGTTGACAACAAAACACTTAGTGTCAAAGCAGCCTTATATCTGTGCTTGCTGCCAATAATGACTTTAAAATCCCGTTTCCTTTTGATTTCCTTCACAATCTGCGACTACAAGGATGCCAGAGGCTTGTCAGATGAAAACAAAGGCCAAAGTGACAGCAAGCGATGGCTCTTGGGATGCAGGACACTTAAGGGATACAGATTCTCTGTGGCAGGACTAATGGGGGCCAGCAGGGGTTCAAATATTTGTTTTCCCCATCCTCAAAAGTTCATGTCAGATGGGTGAGCCATCAAGGCCTATCTATTACCAAGCTCGATTCCTCTGCATTGCCATGGGGGGGTTACGAGGGGGGGCGGGGATAGCAGCTGCCACCTAGTACTGGAAGAAAGCGTGCTTGTCAATGGTTTGAGATGTGATTATTAACACATCGAGAATTCCGGGAGATCGGACGAATAAAACAACACACGTACTGTATTCCTGCTCTGTTAGTCAGCTGTATATTGTATTTTCCAGCTCTTTAGCCTTGAGCACCCTGCATCTCTCTCTCTCTCTCTCTCTCTTTCTCTCTGCCTCGCCTCTGATCTTAGAGACACATCTGCTCCCACTACACATCGCTCTGTGAAATATTGATTGAGTCATAATGGACCCTTAGTGGAGTGTATTTATTATGCATCAGCTGTCAATAAGACGCCAAAGTGAGCGAGTAAAAGGTGACTGCTGGATGTCGGATCAGATTTCGTCCCCCTCCTCCTCATCTCCACGCTCGCCACCAGCTTCCCAAATCCCACGCCAGTGCCTCCTCCTTGACCGCTATCGCCCCAATCAACAACACCAAGCATGTCGCACAGGCAGCGAGGGAAAGACTACAAGATGGTGGCGATAAGGGTCACAGATGACACGAAGCTGCCTCTGATTACAATGTGTGTCGACTCGAGAACAACCTGAACTGTGAAACAAAAAAAAATCCAAATCTTTAGCACCTTTTTCTGGTTCTATTCGGTCCTTTTATTAATTCATTCCACTTAACAAGACGGTTCATGTTATCTTCTCAACAATATCAAGTTCAGGATTTCAGATGGTTGAGGTTAAATGTAAAGTCAGGCTTAAATGACAATGACAAACATCATGACTGTACCACAGCGCTGCAGAATTCTGGATTCTGATTGGTCAGAAAGTGTTGGTTTATATTAATGTGCTCATTCTAATACGTTATCATTTCTATAAGTAATGGCTCATTCACAGGGTCTTGTACAGTAGACGCTCCGAGTAAATGTTTTCTGTAAGGACATGTTTATTTGTGGAAGGAGTCTCCAGTGTCAGCACTTTGTGACAGTCCGGTAAAGGTAAAGATGTTATGTTATTAACCTCGAGAGAGAAAAAAAGAAGCTGAGAAGTGAGGGGTTGATGTTTATCGCTGCTATGATGTAAGGTAGAACAGGAACTAACTTGTTTTGTGGACATTCCACAACATGGAACTGTAAATGGCTAAAAAGTATGACGTGTTGCTTAATTAATGGAAAATTATAATTGTTGAGAAATTGCTGTGGTATAAGAGAAATAAAACACTTTGGAATTTGCCGTTATAGGAAAATCAACTTCAGGGTAGCGACTGTCCTTGATTATTTTCCTATAACAGCACATCCTGAAGTGTTTGTGTGTGTGTGTGTGTGTGTGTGTGTGTGTGTTTATACACTCACCAGCCACTTTATTAGGTACACCCATACACCTGCTGTTTTATGCAGTTATCTAATCAG
>JAOTRR010000028.1:18293978-18308785 GCA_028570945.1 Gogo arcuatus | reverse complement strand
TGAACACACCATGTCTTCATGGAGCTCGCTTTGTGTACAGGGGCATCGTCATTGTCACACTGGAACAGGTTTGGGCCTCTTAGTTCCAGGGAAGAGAAATACAGAGACATTCTGTGCAATTGTGTGCTTACAACTTTGTGGTAACAGTTTGGAAAAGAGCCACATATGGGTGTGATGGTCAGGGGTGCACATACTTTTGGCCATATAGTGTTATGATGTGAAAACATAATACTTTGATGAACTTGGCTTGAAGGAAACCAGTCTTAAAAGTAATGCTGCCAAAAATACTCCAATTTTGGTCCAAAGAACCTTCTTATGGATCTTTTAACTGTTTGGTTGCCACAAAGTTGAATTTTATTATATTGCTAATAAAATAGTTAAGATTAATAAGCCACAGTTCTCACTAAATTCCCATTGTTTTCACCGTTGAAAATAAAAACGTACCTCTTTTATAGGGCTGTTTGGGATTTAGACAACATTCAACAAGCTGTTTAATATCACAATTACTAGTGGAAAAAAAGGCTACATGGAGCACAACTACAATTTCATACCCTCACTGTATATCTAGTGCACTTATAGAGGGAGCAGGGTGTTATTTAGGATTGCACCAATCTCTAGTATTAACAAAATAGACAATACTACGGTATATGTTTGATTTCTTTTTTTGTCAGATGTTCATCAGGTCTGTTCTGTAAACACTGAGGAAAAAAGGGTACTAAAGTGTCCTTTCCTTGGGATGGTACCCTGATCTTTTGTACCAAGTGTGTTTCACTTGGAAATGTGGACATAGTGACCTTTAAAATGGATTTAAGGTACAAAATTGGACCATAATTACCTTTAAGAGTGAAGTTAAAAGATACACGTTAAAGGTACAAAAGGTTTATGGTACATTTCAGTCCTTGTTTTTTTTCTTCTGAAATCCTGTTCCAGCTTAATTTCACAGTTTATTCACATCACTACTGAGTAACCATCTTAAACTAGCTATAAACTCGCTGACGCAGATTGATGTCTTTGCAGCTCTTCTCTGTTTTTTTTTTTTTTTTTTGGTTTATTGATCACTTCTTGTCTGTAAGATTATTGGGTTTTTCTGAAAGAATGAATGATCATCATTTCATTTCCACTCCAACCTCCCTGTATGTTCCATATACAGTGTAATATTTCCCTCAGCTACAGTTACAGGACTTTTCCCTGATTTGTAAGAAATAGCGTTTGGACCCGGGACCCTGCATCACTGCCTGGATGCTCGAGGTCTTTTTCATGTGTGTTTCAGACAGATAGGACTGTCTGACTCTGACATTGTCCATGTGATTCAGGAAATCAGGTTAATACACGGTTCATGATGTGAATGAGTGTGGAGTCGGGTACGGGGAATGGTGTATGGTGTGTTTTATTTGTGTGTTTATTACATTTATATGCATTTATCACATGTTATATTTTAACATTTGCACACAGTATAAAAATAAAAAGTTGCATAAAAAATAAAATGCTTTTCCTTGTATGCTCCTTTTCTGCATCTTTTGTACTTCATCCTTGATTTGATTTGTTATATATATGGAAGGAACATATCATTACACTGTGTGTGTATATATATATATCACGTGAAAAATGAATCAGTTGATCAAATGAATCATTTTGAAAATATCGTAAAAAACTGATGAATCATGTGGGAAACAACACATGATGACATGAAAATAAATGAATCTTGTGGTTAAACAATGATGTGAAAAATGAATCAGTGAAAGAAATCACATATAAAAAGAGATGAATCATGTGAGAAACAACACATG
This sequence comes from Gogo arcuatus, assembly GCA_028570945.1. Classification (NCBI taxonomy): domain Eukaryota; kingdom Metazoa; phylum Chordata; class Actinopteri; order Siluriformes; family Anchariidae; genus Gogo; species Gogo arcuatus. Next base: position 18,306,998 of record JAOTRR010000028.1, on the reverse strand, counting down.
AAAATAAACAAATCATGTCAGAGGGAATTATATGTGAAGAATAAATGAAATATGAAATGAAATGAGAAAAAAATTCACACATGAAATAAATTGATTGTGGAGAGAACACACACGTGAAAATAAATGAATCATGTAGCGGGGAAATCGTGAGAAATGAATCAGTGAAAAATTAACATGAAAAAACGTAATTATGTGAAAGAATTTTGTGTAAATTTCAGTTGCTCTTAGACTCACATTATAATTAAGTTTAGTTTAGTGTCAAGCATGATTCCTGTTCTTTTTTTAGTGAAGGGCAATGACTGGAAATATAATCACACACACACACACTCACTCACACACACAATACATGCAGTGGTTAGAGTTTTAAAAAAAGTTGGATTTTCCTTTAAGCTAACACAACCTAGCTGATAAACACACAAACGTGCAAACAGACAGTAATAATAAAGAGTCAGCAGCACAAGTGTAAAGCCTTTCAACCCTTTTATTGCTTCCGATAAGCGAGTGATGTGAGTCACAGGGCAGTGATTTCCCTTCAGGCTTTTTCAGTTTTTTTTCCTTTTTTCTTTTTACTGAGGGGGCAGGATGGCCTTGGTCTGATCAACCACGAACTTGAGAATGTCCTCGAACTGGCTCTGCATCAGGTTGGTGTAGGGGGAGATCTGGGCACGGATGGAGGCAGCCAGAGGCTCGATCTTCTCCTCGATGTTGCTGGAGAGGGGCTTCAGCTGCTCCTGGAGCTTCTCAACCATGGGCTGGAGCTGAGCTGTGCTCTCATCGATGTAAGCTCTGAACACACACACACACACACACACACACACACACAGTGATGTTAGAAATGGTTTATTTACTTTCTAACCTCTGCAGAAATCATGTGAAGTAAATAAGAAGCCGTAAATCATCAAGTTGTTGGTTAATTGCCATAACCATCCAAAACAGTATACAAAATATACAAAAAAAAATTTTGATGGCAAAAAAAGGGAAATTTAGCCAACAGAACATAACTCACTGAATGAATCAGCCATTATGTACGCACCAACATAAACACAAACAAAGATAAGGCTTGTTTTTAAAGTAATCACTTTTAATAAGCATTATCAATATCATTGAAAGTGATAAGACTTGAGAGACTGATATGGATAATGCTTATCGAAAGTGATTACTTTAAATGTAATTTTCTTCACTTGCACATTTCTTTTAACCAGAATTTTACCCGTGCAAAAAGAAACATCAGGAAAAGTATATATAGTATAAAAATCATAATTTTCACCATCTGAAGGGTTTTCCCAGGCCGCCACACATTTATATAACTATCTCACGTGTATTTCACCATATAGACAACTCACATGCTGGAAAATCAATGAAATAATCATCAATATCATAAAGAGCTGATGTGAAACTCACTTGGCCTTGTTGGCCAGCTCAGGGGAATCGAGGGCTTTAAGGTTTTGGACGAAGTTCTGGAAGTAATTGGCGATCTGTTCAACCTCAGGAGGAATTTCAGGACTTTCTCTCTTGACCAGGCTAGCAGCTTGGGAGCCTGTTTAAATAAAAAATAAAACAATTCTATTACTGTCTGGTTAAAACTACATGGCTATTGTAATACTGCATTCCTAAAAAAGCAAAAAATCTCACCGATGGCCAGCGCGATGACGAGGGTGACAATGAGGGAGAACTTCATGGTTGCAGACTGAGCAAGGCTTGCCTACAATATAAACCTGTGGTTACCCGTGTAAATACTGAGAATATAAATGGAATTCGGAAGTAAAATCCACTCTAAATATGTCTATACGAACACAAAATGAGTTCTTACCTTCACTCCTGAATGTCTAGGACCTGATGGTGCATTCATTCAGGAGCCAGGCCTTTTTATAGCAGCTCCAGAGGTCAAAGGATGATAAAGGGTTGACAAGATCAGCTTGATGCAGTGTGTAAATGCTGCGTTGGCTGCCGAACCTTGAGGCTTTAACCGACACTGAGGTGATTGAGTCGAAGTTCAACAATCTGACCCCCTACTCTCTCTCTCTCTCTCTTTCTCTCTCTCTCTTATTCACTTTGAAATCAAGAAATCAGCAAATCAAGAACAAATACCAGGGAGAAAAAAAATTATTTTGAATTTGAAGCGCATATACTGTATATATTGCAATGTTTTACTGATATTTTGGGCAAGATTGACTTCTTTTCCATGTTGCTTCCACGTTACATGTGAGAGATATGAGTCGAGGCAGATTTCCATCACCTTACCCGTCATGGTGAATTATCTATATTTGGGACAAGTGGGAGGAAATAAGTATATTTCATTGTTTGTGAGAATTTTCCTTTCCTAAAACTTAACTATAATCCATGTCAACGTCATGGCACTGATGGATGATTAGCTGGAATGTCAGTGGTATGATTTGTGCTGCTCCCGTGGAAAACCGTGGACACAATGAGTTCACAAGCTTTACGTTAGCTAAACGTCCATTAGGTCAAAGTCTGACCCAAGTTGACTCACTCTATCTCTCACTGATTGGCTTTATCTACAGAATCGAGGTAGGGCTACACACTGATGAAAATCCTCCTGAAGTATATTTTCAGTTAAATGAAAATCCTCTGACCACATACTGATTCTATATGTTTCTGATTCTATATGTTTTTAACACTGTGCTAATAATGTAGCCCTCTGAGCGATGATTAGACTCGTCTTGGAGAACATTTTTGATGCACAATCAGTCGGTAACTTCAGCTGAAGTGGACATACAGTAATGGAGCAAAGAATTGCAGTCATTTCTGCTCTTCTCTACTGGATTTGTCAGAACTATTCATCTCAAAATGATTGCAGCCTACGGTTATGACAGAAAGAGTGCTCAGAGTGGTAGTTACACAGCCATATTATGATACGATGCTCTGAAAATATTGGAGGGCCAGGCTAGCATGGGGATGGAGGAGGCACTCTGTTTCTTTTGTCTTTTTCTGTCATGTCAGAGACCCCATACTGGCTTGCAGAATGGACCGATATCTCGTTTTAAAAACAGCACTCGGACGTGTCCAGAGACGTTGACGGAGCAGCCCTGAGTTCAATGGCGCGGTCGATCAGCCCCCCGGCAGACGGACCATTTTATAAAATGACCACACATCTTCTGCACCATTTGAGCACTTTATTTCACAGCATGAGGCCAGGAGTGCTCCAGCTAAGATTTACTTAACAGCTGAGCTTAGAAAGCTGAGAGTGAGCTCATCAGAGGCCGAGCTGTGAGCTGTGAGCTGAGGGCTGATCTGAGACCTGCTATACACGCATGCAAACTTACTCCTTTCATTTAAAAGTACAAGGCTAAATTACCAGCATGTCATCTGAGATACACAAACATGTAATTTCAGAATAATTTGAATTTGAAGTTTTGGGTGGGATTCGTGATCGGGCTGTTATTTTTGTCCCACTGCTATTATATTCACAAAATGAACGTAAAAGCCATTTAAACACAGACAAAGCATCTTTCACAACAACCTACGCGCATACTTCAGTCACAAATCACTTAAAACATTAAGAAATAAATCATTTTGCCTGTCCCAACTCACTATAACTACACTCTACTTTAAAATATAATCATTGAAATACATTTAAATTGTATTATTTAAGCATTAATGTGTGAATCCATTTAACTTCTCAGGCTTGAAACATCCTTTTACACCAGCTGTCCATGATAGTTTATGAAAGATTTTCTACATTTTATTTCATTCATTCAACCCTGTAACCTGAAATATTTAACCTCTATGAAATATTTGTAATATTTCACATGAAGTCATATGTTCAACAGGAAGTTACATCATCTGAATTTCCTGAAGATCATGGGAAGAAGAAAAACTAGTTCTCTCATTCTTTTTCCTTTATTTTTTAGTGATATTGACTGATGAGGTCACTTTGAAAGTGCAACCCTGTTACTGAAATTATAGACTGAAAGTAAAGTATTAAATTAAAAAAAAAACATTTTAAGTAAATAATTAGAAAGTTGTTCATGTCTTCATGCCATTAGCATGGATGCTATTTAACCGCATTTTGTGTATTTGCTAATTCTACTCTAAAAAATAAATGCGGTGAAGACGTCTTGTAAAAATGAAATGTTGTTACCTGAGATGGGTTCATGGATAAATTTTGTAGATTGAGTGTTGCAAAATGATAAAAATAAGGTGTAATTTTAAGAGTCGCAAAGGTTTAAATCTTAAACGTCTGCTTAAAATACCCATGAAATTGTGATGTTTAAAAGTTTAATGCTTTTTGTACCTCTCCTTCTGAACATTCGACTGTTCGGGTCACGATTGTTAGAACAGTGCTAAATTCATATTTATACTGTATTTCCCATTTAAACCAAAGACTTTCTCAGTACAGTTGAATTAAAGTTGGTTTAGGGACTGTTTATATATAAGCTTATTAGATTGACATGCAAATTATTAGAAGTTTTACCAGTTTTGTTTTGTTTTTTTGCTAGCTTACTAGCAATCTAGCCGGCTAGCAACATTAGCTAATATTTGTAATATTTACCCTAAGATTTGTATTATGTACGCTTATTGATATAGGTGTAGAGATGTTCCTAGGCTAGGCTTTTATGTTATTTTGTGTTCATTTAAAACATATTAAACATTTTTAACATGCTACAGTACAAAGATTTCATTTATTGACATTTTTTGCGAAATGTACAGTAAACTGTAATAGCGTCAGAAAGACGCTAGGCGGCCATTTTGCCGGATTTCCGTTTTGTTCGGTTGCCTCTCTAAACTGCAAGTGCGTAGTGCGCATGCCCAAATCTTTTCACACGGACAGGCATCATGGCGGATGTGCTAGATCTTCACGAAGCGGGCGGCGAGGACTTTCCTATGGACGAAGATGGCGACGGTATGGTAGATTTTGTGATGAATTTCATCTCGAGTTCATTTTAGCCGGCAAAAAAAAGAAGCGTACATATTGTTTAGGTTTTGCGGTCTAAAATGTTTGATATGTTCAGGGCCGGGCCTTGTCCGCCTGCCTGCCTGCCTTCGCTGTTAGCTATGCTAACTGGCTAATTCAAACATTCTCGCTAGCGGATGGTTGCGTTACCTGGCTAGGTATAAAAAAAGAAAAAAAAAGAAATCAGGTTTAAGTCTGAGTAGAGGAGTTATCTGATGGTTTCTTGATTTTTTTTTAAAAGAGTTTACATGTATGGCATTATAAGTTGTTAAAGAAACCATTCGCGTGCGTTGTTGTTTCAACTATAATAGCTTTCTTGCTAGCCGAATCCCAAATCACTCTGTTTTGAGTAAAGTGCACTCGATAGGCGGTTATTTCCTACACACTAGAGTGCGCTTATATAGGGAGTACGGATGCATTTGAGATTTGACCTTATCTAACCGACAGTTTGCTTACATCGCATTCAATTCCATGCTCCTCTTGCTGAAAGAAGTCCATCAGTGTTCTCTGGTGTGACTCTAAAAACCAGGTGTTTTGTTTTGTAATTTTTTAAAAAAATTCCTTTTTCAGAAAGCATTCACAAACTAAAAGAAAAAGCCAAGAAGAGGAAAGGACGTGGATTTGGATCTGGTAAATCTCTATTTCAGCACCTCACATTAACCCTTAACATGAATGTGTGTGTGTTGTGGTGTGTAATGACGATGTTTGTGTTTTCTTTACAGATGAAGGTGCGAGGTCCAGGGTTCGAGAAGATTACGATACAGTGGAGCAGGACGGTGATGAGCCTGGACCACAAAGATGTGAGAGTGCTGTATTTTCTGTTGTGTTTTTCGAGGAGTTAGAGCATTGACCGTTCCTACGTCTAACCCAAACCTGGCTCCAGAAGCTTGTTGTGAAAATATCTCCCTTCCTGTTACACTAGATATTGTGCTATAACAGGCTTTAGTTTTGACAGCTGTGTGTTTGCAATTACAGCTGTTGAGGGCTGGATCCTGTTTGTGACCGGTGTTCACGAAGAGGCGACGGAAGAAGACATCCATGACAAATTCGCTGAGTTTGGTGAGATCAAGAATCTGCACCTCAATTTGGACAGAAGGACGGGTTACCTCAAGGCAAGTCTACCTTTACTTGAGCTTTTTCATGTATATGCATTAGTCAAATTTGTAATATTTAACACAATCTGTTCAGGTTAAAGTAATAAACTGGGTTGGTTATTATTATTATTATTATTATTATTATTTTAAGAAACAGTTGAGTGTTCTGTATGCATTAGTGTTTTTTACGTCATAAAATATCAGAGCCAGTCAGGTTTCAGTATGCAAATTGAGACCATTGAACACCAGTTTCTCAGCAAGATGAGGTGTAGTAATTATTTATTATTCTGTGGAAGAGGGAAATGGTCTTGGTCAAGGTTTTAGTCATGAAGATAAAGCCTGATGTCTAATTTTCAGTAACGCTGTAGCTGGAACTGGATAGTTCACCATTAAAAAAAATAAAAAATTCTGGAAGTTATTTAGTTTTGCTAGCTCTTTATCTAGCATTTGTTGCGTTAAAACATCAGTTTGTCTCGGTTTTTGCTTTGAATAATTTTAATATCTGTTATTTCTGTTTGAAGGATTTTTAAAACATATATTTACTTAATATTAAACACTGAGTATCCAATCAGATGCGTTCTCACGTTGAAATTATACATTCAGTGTTGACAGATGTTTCATAGAATAACATTCCATATAAACAAAGCAGGTTTTGAGTTATTTTAATTAATTTGTTTTGCAGTGATGAATTTTAGCAAACCTGTGGAAACACAAGTGATCTGCTCGTTAAACAAATGGGGTTGAAGATCATTCGTATCTTCAGGTTTCCTGTGGCTTGAATCACGTCCTGATACATGTAGTGTGTAAAAGTCAGGAGAGGGGGGGAAAAAAAAGCAAACACCAAAGCAATATGTATCAGATAACTGGTCCCCGGAACGTTCTCGGGGCGATCATGTGGATTTGTTTCTTCATAATAATGATGCTGCGGTGTCATCAGAATGCAGACATTTCTCACAGTTCTGATCTAAAGTGTCCCAGTGCCCAAAGCAAGGTCATATTATCTGGGTATGGCTTGTCAGAATTTGATAAACATATCCATAACATCTACATGAATTATTTCTGCGCAGTTAGAAACGATGTGTGAGTTAGTGCACCCACTTTGTTCATCTTTGCTCATAAAAACGATCATGGTGGTCTTATCACGTGAGTAAGAATCCGTCTGAAATGAACAGAATTACATTGGAAAGCTGTCAAAACACGTTTTCGTGACTCTGTGCCGCCAGCTTGTTGTGTGTTTGGAGGGCGTGGCCCGAGTTGAATGACTGTTCCTGTGCACTTACCCCCTTGCCTGAGGTCGCGGTTTTTCTGAGTGCAGTTTACGTCCACTGAGTGGCAGTATTTTACAGGAGTGAAAATTCCAGAGCTCTTCGTTCCACTTCTGTATTATTCACAGATTTTCTGACTTTTGTTCTACACAGAGAGCTATCTTAAGATAAATATGTCGCCCTGCTTCTGTTACTCAGTCTCACTGGATTGTCATGGGTTTGATTTTGTTTCTGTCAGGGCTACGCGTTGGTAGAATATGAAACGTATAAGGAAGCGCAGGCTGCCATGGAGGGACTGAACGGCCAGGAGCTCATGGGTCAAACCATCAGCGTGGACTGGGGCTTTGTTCGAGGGCCTCCCAAGAGCAAGAGGAGGTGAGTGGATCGGATTAAATTAGATGCGCACAAAACATCGCACTATATTTCATTTTCATGTAAAAGTTTGGTGATTGAGTTGCAGTTAAAACAAGTGTAATCCCGCTTGAAGTTTTCTGTACCTGTTAACTTGCATTAGTCTGGTGGTTAAATAAACACGTCTTGGCTCATCAGCGACGTTTCACTTTTGTTTCTGTGGTGAGATGAATTTTTTTGGTCTTTCTCACTGCCATGGTGTCATGTATGATGTCGTATACGGTAATATCCACCCTGTGCCCTTTTTTATGATGTTTGTGCATGTCAGGTTCATTTTCCATACATGATGTACAGCACATCTGCTTTTTTTTTTTTCTTTCTTTCCTTTCTCTTGTAGGGGAGGAAGACGACGGAGCAGAAGTCCAGACAGAAGACGGCGCTGAATTGAAATAAAAAATCTCTCATTCCTTCTTCGCTGTCGTGTAAAGGCTGTGCAGCAGAGTGACATTCTGTTCTGGGTTGTTTTTAGATTTTCCTGCTTTTCTGTATTTCCGTATCACGAGTTGCTCAGCTGCTGCGTCTGGAATTTCCTCTCTATACTTTCAATACAAAAAAAAAACTACTGCAGTGTTTTAGGGCCACTGAAAAGAAATTGCCATAAAATCATAATATTGCAAGGAAAATGTAATATTTCAAGAATATTCAAGTCATAACACTGACTAAATTTCATCGCTCTGATGTGCACCATTCTGTCATTTCATTATGACTGTTTTCCTTCTCGAAATTTTGTTTTGACTTGACAGTGGCCTTAAAACGCTGTGGTAAAATCTAAGTCGGTTCTTATCTTGAAAGGGTTGTTCTGTGGAAGCTTTTTGTAGGTTCCTCATGCAACTTTTAAGTAGAGAACTGAAGAAATGTAACATGAAGATGACTGCAGTAGCGTTTGTATTATTAAAATTCTTTTTCTGTATAGTGTCACTTCCTTGGTTTTATGTAAACGTTTTGTAAAAAACAATTTGAAGAAACAGGTCCTTTAAAACTAATTGGGGTTACGCCGTGATGTATGAAGTTGTACCTGAATTAATTTTAAAGCTACCGGTTTGTTCACTTCCAATAAATATTTTTTGGGGTTTGTGAATTTGTCCGTGTGTGGTTTTTATTGATTGATTGATTGATTGATTGATTGAGATCATCAAAAAAATCTATGAACCATCTGTTAATCACTTATTCCAGAGGTTTTTTTCAGCTTCAATCTGAACTTGAAGCATAATTATTTTGCCTTGTGCAACACGAGAAAAAGGTCTTAAGAAAATCTTTCTCTTATCAGAAAATTCAGGAATGTGTCCACAAACTTGATTTCAGCATATGATGTCATACCAACATCACTGCTTGTGCCATCAGCTGTAAATAAAACAACTTATTTACTCTCGTTAACTATACCACTAACTGTGTACTTTTGAGAAGGCAAGTGCATCATGGATGTTAAAAGTCAGCGCTCTTGGCCTTAGCTGGTTCGCTTAATGCTCGTTGAGGAGAAGGTGGCACTCGGACTGAACAAACGCAACAAACTTTCATGTTTTCTTGTTGGGGGATCAGGTTTCCCCCCCCCCCCCATGTTTGTCGCTTGGATATGGAAGTTGAAAATGGCAATTCCAAGCTTCTTTTTCCAGGTTGCCTCCAACACAGCACTAGTTAATAAATCTTTCTATTATATGCTATTTTTAAGTCCTGTTTATTTGTTTTTTAACTAAATAATTAACTTGGACACAGGAGGAATGGTAGAAAGCAACAGTTTTCAAATGTTTTGCAACCAAGGGCCCCTTCCGGGTTAAAAGAATTACCACAGACTCGTGTTAATACATTTGAATCATTAGAGCTCTTTGTTCATAATTTTCCACTCGTTCCAAGGCAGATTTAATACACCATGTATTATATAAACATCGCTTCCTGGTTTTATTAAAACTACAGTTAAGTTGAAGTTATATTAAACAATGGGCATTGTTTCTATAATTGTTTTTAGTTATTGAGCTTCATTTCAAGTTACCCTACAAACAACTATGATACAACATACAACTGTCATAACTAAATAATAAGCATAATATCACTGATATCCTTCTAATTGATTCTAAGTGCCACCATCCCGGAGCCCACTTGGAGAACTGTGGTTATTATGAATGTACATTATATGGCTAAAGTTCCTGGACCCCTGACCATCACACCCATTCCTGATTTATTCCTCCTTTACTGTTATAATGAGCTCCACTCTTCTCTTCTGCGAAGGCTTTCCACTAGATTTTGGGGCGTGGCTGTGGGGATTTGTGTTCATTCCATTCAGCTATAAGAGCATTAGTGAGGTCAGGTCCTGATGTTGGGGTGTTGAGGAGGCTCCAGTTCCAGTTCATCCCAAAGGTGTTCAGTCAGGGCTCTGTGCTCAAAATCGATTTCTCACTAACGTGGTGCTGTGCTAACTGTGCTAGCGCTAACAGTGTCGCCCTGTGACGTCAGAGCGGGACACAACCGCTAACTTCTGACAGGAATAACGTGCATACAGCATCGACCAAGCAATTAACACCAAACTTGCTAAACACCTCAGAAATATTTTAATATAAACAAGTCTAATGTGCTTCAAGAAGGAGTTTTACAGATTTTTTTTTTTTTCCAGAAAAAAAATCTGAATGAATTTTATATACTTTTTTATTTCAAGCATTAGGACATAAGGTTCAAAAACAAAACATTAGCACCTTGATGCTGATGCTAACCTCTGCATTCATGAATTAATTGATTTGTTTGTTTGTTTAAATTTTTATCTGACTTAACACCGGATTTTTAAAACCGCCCCCCCCCCCCCCCCCATAGCGTCATCGCAGATGACGTCATGAATAAGTTGGGCCCCGGAAAAAAAAATGTCACTCACAAAATCATAGGTTTATTAAATCCCAAACCCCGCCCCTATTAAGAATATTAGGAACCAACTACAGAGCGCGTAGACTGTACATGTGTTCTCTGGTTGGTCTGATTTGGTGCCAATCTAAGCAAATCGGGTTCTGATTGGCTGATCGGGGACGCTGGGTTTTTTCACAGATGAGGCGGATTTCGTAGTGCCTTGGTTGACATTGTTGTTGTTGTGGGAGTCGGAATGTAGTTTATAGCAAAGCTTCAAGTCTGAGAGGAAAGTGTGAGTGTGAGGTTTGGATTAACACGAAGGAGAAGGAACAAGTTTCAGTCCAGACTGGGTAACGAATTTACTGGAAGAGCAAGAGAGCTGGGATGGGACCGTGAGGAGGAGGATTTCTTCTGCGAGGCCGAGCTGAAGGTAAAGCAGACAACGGAGGAGGCTATGTGTTAGCTTTAGTAGCATTGAGGCTAATAACGGGACTGACTGACTGACTGACTGACTGGCTAGCTAACTAACACTAAGTCAGGCTGTACTGACTAACGACGCTCTTTTATAACTTATTAAACACAACGGTTTGTAAATGGAAAGTTAAATTAGTTGGTCTGGATAAACTCAACAACTCAACATAACTCTTGCTAGCTCAAAGCAAGCTAATCCCGTCAGTACTAACCGGTTAATCTGACTGGCTGTCTATTGATCTGGAACTAAACAAACCTCTCTGAAGAAATTTCTAGAACTTTTCCCTTTATCTCTGGCTAATCTGTGATGATCATTATTAATATCGTCTGTTATGACAGCTACTTGTGTGAGTAGGTCTGAGGAAACTTGGAGAACTTCAAGGTTAAAGCATTCGATTATCTGTAGTCAATATATCGCGATATATCACGGTATTATATATCAGCCGACCTTTTAGAGACAGACAGATAATCTCTGATAAAGATCCATGAATAATTTATGTTCCTATATAATAAAAAGAGCCCTGGATTATTATATTAGGAGTGCTATGGTATGAAATTTTAATCAGTGTCGTGATTCAATGATTTAAACCGACAGGTGTGTAGATCTTCCTGTAAAATCTCCTACACTGTCAGGATTTATCACGTTGCCGTTATAAGATGAAAGACAAACCGACGGCGAGGAGAAGTTCAGTTAGTGGTGGTCAGCAGTGCCGTGTTTTTCTCTACGGTTAATAGTTTCCATGTTTGATAAAGTAAAACGAACGAACGACATTGGAGCGGCAGCAGAGGTAACGTTACATCAGTGTAACGTGTTTACATCAGTAACGCATCGGATCAATCGCAGCCGAAGGGTTTTCAGCGTCCGCCGGATGTGCCGAGAAGATATAGAGTTGCTGTGGTGTGATTTTAGGAGTCCAGAGTGGGAAAATTTCGCGAATCGGAGCCGAACACAAAAGGGACGGGAAAAGAGTCGCTGGAGCAATGAACTCAATCGGAGACGGAAAATAACCGTCCAATCGTACGCCTTGATGAAGCATGAAACCAAAACACGTAAGAGAAAAGAGAATCGGTTTACTTTCTAACATTTCTGTGTCGATTAGGGAAAAATTTGTAGGTGGTAAATGTGACTGAATTGCGATAATTGGGGCAATTACCCTAACATGAGGTCATACACCATGACTCATGGTGAGCTCATGATGATCTGTTTCAGTCATTGGTTATATTGCGCCCTGAGTTCAGCGCTCAAGCGGGGTGATTATAGATGATCATAGGTGATTTCATGACTTACAAAAAAAAAAATTCTTTGCAACCCAACACCTGTCCCTTTCCCTCACCTGCATGTCTGTTGCGGTATTTAACTCGCCCCGAGCTGGTGGTGAGGTAAGAGTGCCCGTGGAAAGCTCTGGGATTATTGGTGGCCGTGTCGAGCTCAGTTACACCAGACCCCTGAATTATTCAGCTCTTCATTCACAAGCGCTTTTGTTCGCTTGTTGTTCAGCTTAAGCAGCCAAACCCTGAATATAAAAGTAGGGCAAGCAAACAAGAGCTAGTTTTTAAGGCTTGCAGGGCCTCGTTTTTCATCCGTATGTGGGGTGGAAATGCTTCGCCACTGATATCGAGCCCTTTTTTGGATTCTGTGGAACCGCGCACGTTAAAGGAGGTTTATTTGGAATTTTGTACCATAACGAGTGATGAGGATGTGTTTTGGTGTTAAGACGCACATTATTGATCCTGAAGAACGTTTTTGTGTGTTTAATGTAATTTAGTAGTTAATGAGGGTGTGAGTGTTGTATCACACTCCATTATCGAAGTTACTTCCTGTTTAGGGTTGTGCTTAGTCACATGACCTCAATAAGCTGCTAATGCAACTTACAAGTCAACTGATTACATCAATCAGTGACTAATGATATTTCTGTGTAGAATGTTCTCTCTCTCTCTCTCTCTCTCGCTCTCTCTCTGGGTCTCTCTTCTGGTGTATGTCTGTTTTGGGTTCTCTCTCTCTCTCTCTCTCTCTCTCTCTCTCTCTCTCTCTCTCTCTCTC
>JAOTRR010000028.1:18258542-18270843 GCA_028570945.1 Gogo arcuatus | reverse complement strand
AAGGCTTTTTTTTTTCTTTCTTCACTCCCAAAACTAGTGTATTCTTTCTGGGCTTTGTGTCACTGGCAGGCCTCCAGAATTTTCATTTCAACTGAGTGGGCTTCATTTTGTTGTTCTGTAACGGACTTGACTATTTTTATACTGTATATTGTGACGTGTGACAGAACAGCAGTCATCAGCATCGACTGGTTTGCATGAGACTGAAACTGTTGCATGTACAGATGCAATTTATTCAACCAAATTTCTGATCCTTCTGGTGATTCGGGCAAATCTGGGTTCGTTTCTTTCTCTTTTTGCTACGAGGTAAGCACAGGCTGTGTGACGATGCAATCTAGATGGAAAGAACATCTGGTTTTTATGTTGTTTTTTTTGTTTTTTTTTCCTTTTGCACCGTTTGAATAAAATTCTCATTATATTTAAACAGTTTAGTGTTTGGGCTTGTTTTCTTTTATATGGAACTTTTCCCAGGTTCACCAATCAAATGCCTCAGACACAGTACATTAACACAAGGTTTGTGTCTGAATGTCGGTATACAAATAACAGTCATGATTGCTGAGCTATAAGTTATAAATATTGCTTTTGTTATACTAATAATTTAAAAAAGTACGTTTTTGTGTAATATTCAAACTGCCAATTTATTAATCCTGGCAATTTTAAATAAAAAATAGATTCTTTTTTGTAGTTACAAAGCGGAGTTACTGTTACCCACCCGCAAGTTGATTAATTTCCTGTAACAGAACAACCACAAAACAAAGAGTGCTTTATTCCTTTTATACCACAACAGTTTGCTCCATGTTAATGTTATCCGTCAGACCACTTTAACTGCCGCGCTTCTTCTCCCACGGTTTTTGAGATATTCACCCCAAACCTGCTCCATCCTGTGCCTGAATAGTGTGCTTGTAAAAGACGCACTGGTTCTTTTGTTTTCCTGCTATTTTTTTCCACCCGTTGAAATGAACAGTGTTTTGGAATGAAATTCATCCTGCTCAATCATGCTTCATCAGAGAGCCACCAAGCTTAAGGCCAACTCACCCGGCACACACATGAACTCAGCTATGACTTGCTTTTTGTCCATCCCTTTTCCTCCCATTTTTTCATTTTCCCATTGAGATGAACAGAGTTTTGGAATCCAAGTCTTCCTACTCGGTCATGCTTCATTTATCAGAGAGCCACCAAACTTCATTTTATAGCTCGGACCAACTCTCCCACACATCCATCCATCCATCATGAGCTGCTGCACTCGTCTTGTTGTTGCACTGCGGCACAATCGCACTCGCATTTTCTTGCATAAAAGCATCTCTAGTTCCATTTAATGTGGTGGAGCGTCCACGAAGCCAATTAGTTCCTGTTTTCACTTGTGTTCCAGCAGCTCTCTCTTTCTCAACACCTTCTGACCAATCAGAATCCAGAATTCGACAGTAGAAATTGTTCCCTCCTTCACGTTTGTGCACAATGCAGTGTCTGATGTCTGTAAAATGCATCGTAGCTGCTTACATCAGTCATGTAGTGGAATAAAATGATTCTCTTCGATCGACATGACATAAATAGATCACAGTCAGGTCTGAAATGAAATAGTGCAGCTTTTCATAATAATTCATCTCCACCACCAGGAGCGGGTGAGGGAGGCTCATGAATTGCACACTGACCCCAAATTGAGGGAAGAACTTACCAAAACAAAACTTAAAACTGCTGAAATGTTCAGTAGAAGTATTAGAAGTTGTAACTCCGATGCACATTTCATCGTTGTTGCTGCTGATGTGAAACTGAAACCCTAAAAACCTGTTGCGGAGTTTAAATCCCAGCTATAATCACTACTCGGAGGTTAATTAGGCTGTGCTCCATTAAAACATTTGTTCTCCAGATTAGCAGCGCTGGATTTTATTGGCCTTAATAAATTCGAAGTGAGAGTGTGATAAATTAGTCATACGGGTGCTGATGGCTTCGGGGTCAGTTTTCATTTCTTTTTGGCTTTGCAGGTATCTGTTTCAGTGGAGAGCTCAGAGTCCTGGGCTCACGTCACTTCACATCACTTCACATCAGGTCAGATCTGGACGAGCGCTGAAGCTGTACCGCTCCGGAGAACTTGCACAACATTTACGATTCTGTGCTACAGCCGTGAAAAGGTAACAGGGTTACGGTCATGGAATTATCTGTAAAAATACAAGGTGTAGTTTTGCTTATGAGGCTGTCCTAGAGCTAAAGTGGAGGAGTATTAATGTAATTGTACATCATTACTGTAATTTAGTAGCAGTTTATCTGTATTTTTTAAAAAAAACTTTGGTTCTTACATTTCAATGACTTACAAAGATTATAACTTAGATACTGTGTTTATAGAAATAACACACTCCATGTTGTGCTGTTAGAATAAAATAATCAACGACACGGTGGTGTGATGAAGCGGAGTTACAAAGTTGAGTGTTTTCCAATAACAGCAATGTGCTTTATTCCTTTCATACAACAGCAACTGTATAACAACACGTCATACTTTTTATCCGTTTATAGTTACATGAATCAAGTTAGCTCCTGTTATCACGTTCGTTATTGCAGCTATAAAAAAGGCTCTTTGTAGTTCTTATCTTCCTTAAACATTTGTAGTGTAAAACACTGTTGTAGCGTTCTAGATTGAACCTTTACGGGTTCCACCAGAATTCATTAAGGATTCCAGATTTGACTTTTTTCCCCCCTAAGGCTGTAGAGGAGAGTGTTGTGAAAGATTACACCTTATTTAGACATGTTTGTAAAGACAGCGTGTACAGTAAGTTGTAATTTACACTTCCGCTTATTAACGTTAGCTAGTAGCTAAGTAGCTAGTGACGTAAAATTTACGAAGAAATTGCTAATTTCTTATGGCTTCATTTGTATAAAAAGCAAACCAGTTTTCAAAAATAATCATTGCTCATTTGGATTTGTACCTTAAAAAAAAAAATCATTAACGTAATTTCAGTGTTTACGTTACGAGTGAATGAGTAACACAAAGATGATTCGTTTGTATCCATACAAACTGGGAATGGATTTGATTGAGTGCCTGTATTATATACATAAATATATATAAATGTACATTAACCATTTTTAGCCAGTTATTTTATAACAGGACAAGTTACATTAAAAAAAAAAAACCTTCAAGAGAGAAGAAAGAGAGGCTGGTGAGGGAACTACTGTTTATAGCTGCTATAACGTAAACGAAAACAGGAATTAACTTGCTTCACAGGCATTAAATGTAACTATAAATAGTTAAAAAGTATGGTGTTCCTTAATCTGTGTGGTTTAAGAGGAATAAAACGCTTCAGGATGTACTTTGGGACATGTTTTAGTCCTTCCAACATAAGTGTGTGTGTGTGTGTGTGTGTGTGTGTGTGTGTCCCCTGTGATTAAAGACAATGACTGCATTCTGCTTTACTTCGTCAATGAGCACAATCCGGAAAACAGACTCGTGTAAAGGCAAACGTTCTTCAAAGTGAGCTTCATGTAATAAGGACTTTTTTTCTGTCCATTAGCTGATTACGTTTTCGTGTCTCCATCGCTACTAGTGTATTTGTAGCTGTAACGTGAGTTTGGCGTCCTCCTATTGGTGGATTTTAGACAAGTGTTGTTGACAACAGTGCTCACGCTCTGAGATAAGAAAAATTCCCACACTGATGAGTATGATTTGTTGTTAATTAATCGTTATGGTATTAAACGTAGAGGAATTAAACGCTTCAGGATTTAGAAAGACCCCAGTCAACCGGCAGGTTCGAACCCAGAACCTTCGACAGTGCTAACCACCATGCCTACGAGATCACTTTCACTAATAAAAATGGAAGACATCATCTCAGAAGAAGGTTATAATAGGAGTTAAATGTAACTACTTGACATTACAATTTATGATCTATTGCCTAGGATCATGGGAATCGCTAGGCATATTTTGGAGGGCTTTAGCCCCCCTAAACAAATGTGCCTCACTAGTGTAAACTTTCACATATTTGGTATAATTTGTTATTCAAAAATTTAATCTTGTTTGTTCCAGTGAGCCTACGAAAGACTGATTTTCTGTCTTAATGTTAATAGGTGAATTTCTTTAGCAGTAAAAACAATCACCACAAACAACACAGAATTACCAGAGATGCACCTTCACAACGTCATGAGCGTCTGTCATGACCAGAAGTGTAACACAGACTTGGTATTCAGAGCACTGAGCCAATTAGAAGGCTACCTTTTTCATTTCTGTGAACCACGCCCTCTATAAAGTCATGACGCTTAGCTTGATCACAGTTCATGTGGGATGTGGATGAGCTGCAATGGTAAGTACTTAAGTTAAAGTGCCTACCTAACATATTGATTTGTGGCAAGATATAACTTAATAAACACTTAAAACCAGCTCTCATTTACGGCTGCTAAAGAAAACTTACCTTCCTAGATAACGAGAAGTTTTTAACATAAATGCATCGTGTGTGTTAATGGATGTGTTTTGAAGCCACAAATCCTTAATTTTCTTGATTATTAGATGGATATATGAAAATTCTTCCACACTGGCTTATCTGAAAGGTGAAAGGCCAGGCTGGTGAGAAAATGTTCCTGGTTCAGTCGAATATATCGAATTTAATGATTGGAGTTTTGGATTATCAAGTGAGTAGAGGGAGAGAGAGAGGAAAAGGAGACTGACAGCAGGTCTGATGGAGGTTAGTGGTGTAGAAAAAAAAGAGAGTAAATGTAAGGTTTCTAGCTTTCATTTGAGATTTTTTGTCATTTTATGAACAATTTGAAGGATCTTGCAGATTTGTGCTGTTACCTTGAACATGTAAGTTTTGTTACAGCTTATCAATTCTGCTCTTTCTGATTGAACAAATCTGTTGACGAAATGAATGACATTCTTAGGAGCAGTAACCTGCATAATAAAGGAGATATTCTTGGTCACCAGGCCTTTGCTCTGTGACTCTGTGATAGCGTTTATATCAGTAGGTAGAAATTACGATGAGATCTACTGTCGGCTCTTGTGCTCTTTACCCTAAACGTAATGAGAGACGTTCTGAGATTACATTAAATTACAGGCATTTAGCAGACACTCTTATCTAGAGCGACATACAACAAAACCACACACACATACCCAGCGCCTGGGGAGCAGTTGGGGGTTTGGTGCCTTGCTCAAGGGCACTTCAGCCATGGATTTTCCTGCCAGTCCAGGGAATTGAACCAGCAACCCTTTGGGCCCAAGGCTGCTTCTCTAACCTTTAGGCCATAGCCATGGCTAAAGATGAATTTTTAACCATATGTGGGAAGCATGCCTTTAAAACCCCGTCCTCCAGTTATGTCCTCAGCCCCCCCCCCCTTCCACAATCATGAACATCTAGCGATTTCCGTGCCTCCAATGTTGCTGCATTGTTGTGGATTGGTTTTCAAATGTTGATGGCATCAAAAATGGTGACTCGCTGCTTATCACGGAGGAAGGTTGAGCTGGACCCTTTAAATGAATAAAGTGCAAAAATAAATAAATAAATAAATAAATAGTGTGAGAACCCCTGAACAAAACAAGCTGTTAAACGATTCCGAGGCAAGGAATCGTTTAAGTGAATCGAGTCGATGAGTTTTGAACCGTCATGTCGCGCTCTGACTGGCGCGCGCGCTTGCCCTTTAAGAGCGAGAGGCGCACGAGCCCCCTTTCTTTTCCTCTTTTTTTCGTTACTGTGTAAAGCGCCAGTGTGTCGTTTTCACTATGGCGAAGGCGTAAACAAATAGAAAAGCTTCTCTGGGTTATATCTTTTCCTCAGATTTATTTCCAAAGTTGTTGTCCCGCTTCTTTTGTTCTTGAGAGAAAAAGAAAATGGCGCTAAAAAAAAAAAAATCATCCCTCAGCGAGTTGAGAGAAAGGAGTTAAACCGTTAAAGAGCGGCTGGATTTCAGGCTTCCTCTGTAAACACGGAGAGATGGAGAGATGGAGCCCAGGGACGGAACACACTTACACCTACATTTACTCGCTTAAACATTAACATACGAGTGTTGTTAGTGTGTTGACTGTAAGTGAATATTATTAATCCTGAGGAAGATGTTGACTGGATCCAAGACGACCTTTAAAGTGAGGCAGATGCCAGACCTGAAGGTAAGAGCTTTATTTACACAAACAAAATCCCAAATCCCTTTTTGTGGATGTATAAAACTCCTAAATACAGCAAACACAGATATTAGAAGCTAAAAAGGTTAATATTAAGCTTTCACTCGGGTTTCTATGACCTTAAAATTGAGCTGATGATATGAGTCACTTTTTAATGGGGAGTTTTCACAACAATGAGGCTTTTTTATTTTTTATTTTTATAGAGGAATAATCTATAAAACACACTTTTCAGATTTTAATCAAAATGTAAGATTAGGACTTTAATTAGTGCAGGTTTTTAAACACACATTTCATATTTGTAGCCTCTCTTTCCACCTCTAGAGGCTTGAACAATATATCGTTTGTTATCGTGATTAACGTCTGCGATATAAAATCGAAACCATTATCGTTTAATAATTCACTGCATGGTGTGAACATTTCAATCAATTTAGGCTCTATATGTTTTTTGATGAATCTCAGCATTCTCATTTAAAAAAACAACAAAGAAATAATTTGCGTCAAAATATCGCGAGTCGGTTCAATGATTCGAGCAGTAATTACATATCACCCACCATTCCTTTTCCTCAATCATCCAAGACGTACGGTGTCCGTCATTTGTTTAATTTATTCACTAAAGCTGATTTTGTACTATTTCAGAACTCTTGAGATTAGCAATCTCAAATTACAAGAAAATAAAATCTTGTCTGATAGATCTGCGATTAAAGAAAACGACTACGTTCTGCTTTACGTCGTCTATCAGCGTGGACTCGCATAAACACAAAGCGAGCGCGATGTAATACTGTTAGCATGTTGCGTTTATGTTTCGCCACGGCTACTGTTGTACTGTAGCTGTCCCGTGAGTTTGGCGTCCTCTTATTGGTGGATTTTAGACGAGCGTCGTAACAGCGCTCACACCCTGAGAGTTTAATAAAAATTTCTCACAGTGACAACTTTGTCCTCAGCTGTATTTTGGTCACGATGGCAATAAACCGTTATATTTAAAAATATTTAAATAAAAAATAAATACAGGTTACGGTGTACGTTCGTAGGTTTAAATTCAGTGGAAATCATCGAACCTGGTACTGAATTTAAACAACAGCGACGACTCATTTTGCAGAATGGTAATAAATCTTACGAAGGTTTTTTTTTTTTTCCTTCAAATTTATGATTATGGATAAACAAAACAGAAAAGAAGCTAAATAAAAATGACCTATTTAAATTACTAAAAAATTAAAAATAATAACTTTATGAATGGAGAAGTTAAAAAGGTTGGGATAAAATTACAAAAAAAAAAAAAAGTGAGATAAGGAATTTGACAGAGGCTTTTTTCCCCCCAGGAACATGAGAATATTTCTTGAATTTATTTCTTGATTTAACTCCACAACTAAGCTTTAACAAATCCCCCATCAGCTCAGTGTGGTTGATAAGAACAAGAAGAAACACACTTCTAATTTGCATGAGTGTTGTTGTTGTTGTTGTTGTTGTTGTTTTAATCAACCACATTGAACCCAGTGCTCTGCTGTATATCTGATTTCCTTTTAAAATGCCTTCTTTGTCTTTCAGAGCTGTATTTTGGTGCGCTGTTATTTTTATTTCGCAGTAACAGTAATTAAGTTGCTCAAACCCCGTGGTTAGGTCGATGTTCTTGCCACGTACAGTACCACTAAATGAGCGCCTTATTTAGACCCTGCAATCTTTTGTCTCGGGGTTAACCTGAATTCCTGCTCGTAGAACTTGAACGTGAAGAGTACCGCATATAAAACGGGTTTGTCGTCACGCTGAGAGAATTTGCATACGATTGTACCTTCATGCTAACAGGCCACAAGTCGCTTGTATTGAATGTAGCTTGTTGCTTGTGGGCGTGGCCTGTTCTTTTTGTTGTTGTTTTAATTCCAATGGGAAATGTTATAGCTATATATATATATATATATATATATATATATATATAGCACTCCTAACACTAACTAACTAAATATTAATATCGCGATTATCAGCGTGTTTGCTTCACGTGTTTTGTACTAGCTTCATTGTCAGATTAGATTAGCAAACCTAGCTCACAGTTCTAGCTACGTACACTCACCAGGAGCACCAACGATCTCTACTTCCTTCCGACCTTTATTTTTCTTCGTCATGTCTCCATATTCCTGATGAAACCACGGTTCTTCCATTCTTGACCGTCAGACAGAAAACAGCAGGGGATGAGCAGGGAACCGAAGAAACGTCAGAACATAGGTGTGTGCGCTGCGCTGTGGTCTGAGGAATAGTTTGAGGCAATTGGCACTGGAGACTCCTTCCATAAATGTCTGATTTTGCATTGAGTTGAAAATCTCAGTTGAAATGTCGCTTGTCGTGACTCCGTTTGATGTATGTAGAAAACGAAGTGCTGCTTTCTTGACTGCTTGTGTGAATGTTATGAGTTACGGTATTTACCTTTTTTTTTCCTCTCCCCTCACTACTGTTGCCATAGAGATCTAAAAGCTACCTCCGGATTTCTGGAAACATGCTTTGTGGTGATGCGTACCTACGAATAAAACCGAAATGAATATTCGATAGCTGTTTCAACTCGGAGCTTTCCTTTTCTTAGGGTTTTCCTTCTCTCTCTCTCTCTCTCTCTCTCTCTCTCTCTCTCTCTCGTTATTTTGAGGAAACCCCTCACCCTCCCTGCTTGACACTCCTGTGCATGACCATGATGGTCTCAACATCTGGCTGTTTCCATGGCAGCTGCAGGCAAAAAACAAAACAAAACAAAGGGAGAATGTGATGTTGGTTTTACCACGGCTGTGCATATGGAAGTCGAAAAGGAATCCCTGTGTATCATTTTGCAGGATAGACAATAAATGGAGGCCACACAGGACTGATTTTATTTTTCCTTTCACTGCTGCTGTGTTCTGCCAACTCTAACCACTCATCCATCCATTTCTAGGATAAACGTCAGCATGTGCACAGTTTCATGTTCTGCTTTTAGAAACCCCAAAATAGGAATCTGTCGTTTTTGGCATCGCAACAGCACAGGCTTTCAATATTTTTATATTTTGGCACATTTTCCTGCACTGAAAAGAACACACAGCAAACAAAGTGTTCCTCATGAACATTTCCACCACACTGCAGTGTTGAGTTCTGAATTCCGATTGGTCAGAAGGTGTTGATTTCATTTTCTATAACAGCAGCTCTGACAGTAGTGCATGTCATTGACATGTCGGTTGAGTAAAGGCATCTGTTGAGCAGGGATTTTTGGTCGAAGTGGCTTACACACAGAGCTGTCAGTGGTGTTGAGTAGCTACCTTTAGTCTAGCAGTCTTTCTTACGTAGCCTACAAACAGAAACCGAAACCTCCACTGATGAATACATGGAAAGGCGTGCACACTTGGGAGTTTCTGCATACCGTATAAGGTGTAGTATAGGGGTAATGAAGAAGGATTTTTAGATTATGGGTCATGTTGCACTTAGTAGACTGAAAAAAAGACCTGTTTAGTCACTAATAACACATCAACAACTCCGTTAATTTATCTGAAAGTTATTTTGGAGACAGATATGATTAGACACTCCTGGCTGGCTCGCTTCTGACTTGTAGTTCTTACAACTCGTTCAGCATGCAGCTACCCAAACATTCCCCATTTTCTTTCTACTTTGGTAGATTCTTTTGCCAAGTCCCAACTACCAGCCAGCTCTCCTCTGTCATACATCAGCTTCCAACCAGGGAGGTTGAAGGCCGACACGTGCTTCCACCAAGACATGTGAAGCCAACCAGATCTTTTTGAATACACTCTGAGGAAAGCGCTGTCTGCCCTCTTCCTCATACATGAATCCCAGTCACGGATGGAGCCCTATCCACTGTATTTTTGATTTAAAAGCCAGATGCTTCTGTAAATCTGACCAGCTGAACCGAATGTGATGGCCAAATCCAGCACCAAGGGTAAAATGGCAGCTATGAGGGGAAAAAACATGCGGTTTATCTGTGTATGTAAAACGTCTTTGCTTTTAGCTTTCCATTTCCAATCTCCGTAATGGCTGGCTTGTGTAAGGCTTTTGTGATATCCCATATATTCAGATATATTGACCGGAATGTATGTAATATCACCGTGGAGAAGAATGTCCACAAAATGGCATGAATATAAACATGCTCTTGACCAGAAGGTTGTTCTTCCAGAGACTCACTGTTGGGTCTTTGAGCAAACGAACTCTCAGATTCTCCAGTCTGCTTAGTAAAGTCAGGGCTAATTCGTAAATTCTTGGAATGCCATGTTGCTTTTTGAGATTGTTGGTTTGTGTGGCTGTGTACGAGCACAGCATGTTAGACAGTGGCTTGTTTCGGCTCAGCTTTGTTTTCTTGTGGCTGGAGATCAAGGCTGAAAAATCTACTGGTATAAATATGAGAAGGCCACACACGCACCCACCCTCTCCCTGTGGGCCATAACTTCTGACATGAAAGCAGGCTTTGACCTTTTCTTCATTATGATTCTTTTTTTATGATCCTTCTGAATTGTGCAAAAATTGTATAGGGATTGGAATGCGTGAGCGTGTGAAAGAAGTTGTCATGACCACTAACACTTCTAAGCTTGCAAATTCTTTTAGCTTCTGTTTATATCTGTGCAAAGACTGACGCATGTTGGAAATATTTAGACAGCAGCATAAAGTACAGTTTACATTAGATCCAGGTGTGCCGAGAAAGTGATCCCATTTAGAAGCAAAAGCTTGACGCACCTCGACACGCCTTCAAAATTGCCTCTTTAAAGGCTTCTGTTACTGTTTATGGAGTTTTATGGTCCTGGAACTTTCCCCTCATACGCCTGCCAGGCACAACAGACGAGAGAGAATGACTGAATAATCCCATATAAACGCTTAAACAGCACAAAGTGTGAAGTCACACCGGGGGACTTTAGCAGCTATTTAATCATCTCCACTCAAAACACATTCATTTTTGGTAACACAAATCCTTTCTAGGTTGCTACTCGCTGGTTTATGGCCTGTTTCTTATTATAAGCAGCTGCTGAAGGCCTCCAGTCCACCAGGGGGCTCAATGATTTTTTTTTTTTTTTTTTTTTTTTAAAAGAGATACTTTTGCATTGTCTGTCCATCCATCCTTCTGTCTGAGATTCTTGTAAGCGCGATATCTTCAGAACGAGTGGATGAATGTTTGTAGGATTTATGTGGAATATGGAACATCTGTAGCTCTGAGTGTAAATCTCCAAATTTGGCTCCAGGCGAAGGACTTACTGGTGTCAAACAGTCATCGGTTTCTTGTTTTAAAATGACAGTGTCCATGTAAAGGTTTGTAAGACAAAGAAGGCTCAAGCGACACCATCACTATCAAAGCCTTCAGCTTTCACGTTTCTGATAATGAAGAACAATCGAGCTCCATGCTGTGATCAAAGCCACGTGTATGTTTTGTTAGGAGTTCACCGTATGGACTAATCTGTTTGCGTTCCTGTCGCGGGAACAAAGCCGAGCGGAATCTTGTGTTTTGCTTTCGATACGAGGACCAGGCTCACTTCAGGGTTACAGACACAAAAAGGCACAAATGGGTTTGTTTTTTTACGTACAGATGTTGTAAATTTTGCTTCCTCTTGACTGAACTCTACAACGGCGTGTTAAGGCCAAAAAGTACGGAGCTGAGCGAGGGGGTAATGTTGCGAGAGGGGGAAAAAAAAAAACCCCTCAGAATTTCCGAGATTAAAGTTGTAAAGTTTATGAGAAAAAACTTGGACATTCTTTGAGATTATGAAGGCACATATTTGCGAGAAAAAAACTTGGATTTTCTCTGAGGCAACAATGAGACAACAACATGCTTCCTGGCTGCAGTGCATTCTGGGAAATGCAGTTGAAAATCTTAGTGCTTTATTCTTTTATATTGCGTGATATAGGAGGAAAGAATGCATTTCCTATAACTCTTGGCTCAGTCCTCTTGATCCTTTTCTCGTCTGTGGTGTGATGACTTTGATCTGACCTTGCAAAGTGAAGCCATGTGGTTCCTTGACAAAAATAAATACTACTTTCTCTCCATAAATTTATGACTTTAATCTCGGAAATTGAGGGTTTTTTTTTTATATCATTATTCGTGGACTATGACCCCCTTTCTCTCTCCCTCCCTCCCTCCCTCAGTGGCCATAATACGTCATCATAGATCTCTTTGTTGCTAATGGATTTTAAGATTGTGGTAATGTGTTGGAGGACGTTATCGTGCCCCCCAACCCCCCCCCCCCCCCCGTCATTCTTGTCCTCTTGATCCTTTTCTCGTTAACC
>JAOTRR010000028.1:18241006-18255446 GCA_028570945.1 Gogo arcuatus | reverse complement strand
AGAGAGAGAGAGAGAGAGAGAGAGAGAGAGAGAGAGAGAGAGAGAGAGCACATCACCAGAACGGGAGCTTTATGGAGGAATGCAGGCCACAGTCACGACCCTGCCGAGCTAATCTTTAACCTTCAACGTGTATATAGAGTTCTGTACTGCCAGCAATTCACTGCTTTTACACACACACACACACACACAGTTATTCAGTTCAATAAATCTTTAGTTGTAATTGGGGTTTATGAGTATGGAAGGTTATAAATCATTTGTAGGAAGTTGTAGGACATGATTATATGTCCATATTTGATAAATGCAGGCGAAAGAGGTGTGGCTTCTGTAAATGTCAGTATCAGTGGAGGAGGCGTGGCCTTTGTACCTGTCAGTCCTAGTGAAGGTGTGGCCTTTTATTTATCAGTCCTAGAGGAGGAGGTGTGGCCTAATATAAATGTCAGTCTTCGTGAAGGAGGCTCCTAGCGATGGAAACATGGCCTTTGTACCTGTCAGTCCTAGTGAAGGGGTGTGGCCTTTTACCTGTCAGTCTCAGAGTGGGCGGACCTTCTTACCTGCTTTCTTACCTGTCTCCAAATGTGAACACGTACTGTATCTCAAACTTGTTTTGATTTTTGATTACATTTCTGTTAGAAGTAAAGGTATACTGTATACACATACACACCCCTATACACAGTAGCTAGTGAAAGTGGCTAAGCGATAGCATTCGTATTGCTCAGACATTACAGCATGTAAAAGTCCGCCAGTGTTTGTCCTTATCTCACGTAACACAGAAGGATGGAAACCTAAGCGGCTGTTGGAGGTTAATGGATCACGAAGAGGCTGGAGGATTTACTCAGTACTCAAACAAACACCAGAGAGAAACCTGCTCACGTAGCAGAGGCACAGCTTGTGTCCAGTCATCTGATCTGTCTACAAGATGATACGCACTGCTTCTTACTTGGCTTGTCATCAAGGCATGTTTGACTTTTCCTCTGGATATTGCATGCACTTTAACCAGCTTCACCACCGAATCTTCCGATTCACTAAATCTGAAAACTTCATACTAGAAATCGGAAGAGGTGTTCATGGAGTTTGTTGCTCTGGACTTAGTCGAGTTTTGTTTTAAAGTGTGGTGTTCAGCAGATGTACTGTGACAGCTGTAAAAGCTGAATAAACAGGCTGGCTGCAGAACAAGAACACCAGCGTGAGAGCACACTACTTTCTTTTCAAGTGGAGAACAATATGGACGAAAAAAAAACTGGAAAATGTATGTGCGACATGTGGTGTGGATCAGCCAAGCTGGAAAAACTCTCAGGCTGCTTCATAAAGCAGACCATGAGGCCCGTTTTCCAAAAGCATTGCAGCATCCTTCGAGTACGAACTTGAGCTCCGTTTACACAAAAACTGCTAAACATAAAGTATGTTTAAACTGCGGAAGTACTGATACCAGTTTTTCTGACTGAATACAAGCTGCTTGTTGATACCGAAATGAGTTACTTACTATTCATCACTTGGAACATTTTATTTAGCTCTGTGTCGGTTGTTTGCTAATGATCTCATCGTGCAGAATGAGGAGTTTATTGGCATTTTAAAAAATCTTTGATACCAGAGAGTGTGAGGATGGCGGATTTAAAAAGCGCAGTGCTTTTTATGAGCAAGCAAAATCTCAATCTCATGAGCAGAGTGTCTCGGTGCTCAGTGCTCGCTGAAGTGAATTGCTCTCTGATAAGCAACAGTTTCTCTGCACGCTCGCTTCACTGCTCCACACTCATTTTTAATGACCACGCCTGCTGATAATGCTCTGCACGCTCAGGTCGGCCCTCCCCACGCTCTCTGTGAACCTTTTAAAAACCATAAAGATGTTTTATCAGGTTACTTGTATAGCAGGAAGACACTCAAGATCCTAGTCTCGATATTTTCTAGAGTTTGCAGTCTGCTTTGATTTCCATCATGAAATGCATCCAGATCAGTGTCGTCTGTTCATTTCCTGCGACACCGTACACCTACATGACATAGTGTCACCTGCTGTCGGATACTGGTGTCATTGTATCGGAGCATTTTTATGAGCATGAGTAAAAAGCATCCATAGTTTAATCAGTTGATTTTGTCGTAGACAGCGTTAACAGATTCCTCCATCAGTCCTCAGTGTTCCTCATTTCCTCCGACCGGCCTCTCATCTGCATCCCAGGATGCCCAAGGAATGTCTGAGCTTCCGAACAGGCATGAGCTTAAAGGAAACTTACAGTGAATAAATCTTTTTTTTTTTTTTTTTTTTTTTTTGGCCTTGAAAGCTCTTTGAACTGCTGCATATTTTTCGAACACCTCCAGCCTGGTTTTGGGAATGAAACAGCAAATCTTTTTCAGGTTCGCCAGATGGTGCGCAAGTTTTTGGTCAAAAGCAGGATTTCTTTTTGTGTTGTGTCTTTTTATAAGGCTGCTGGTTAAATGGAAAAAAAAAAAAAAAAGAAGTGTTTCATTCATCATAGCAACGGCATCCAATTAAAGCAAGTAGGAACATTTTTTAGGGGGATTTTTCCATGTGTAGTCGGGCCAAACCAGATGTGAATGGCTACGTTTTGCTTCTGAGGTGGACTCCTGATTACAGCTGCCTGTGTCTGGATTACATCATTGTTTATTTCGCTCGTTTCTGTTTTGTGTGATAGACTTTCTGACTGTCACATCTTATGACCCTGTCATCGCTCTATGACCAACAGAGGCTTGGAAGATTTTTCCACATTTTCGTTGTAACCAACAATTATATGTGCCCATCCGTGTTATAACGTTAACGGTTTAATGAAACTAACGTGATCTGGGTGCCGTTTTGACCTTGTATGTCTTAAAACGTATTAAAACTTAATCTTTTTGGACATCAAGGACATTCTAACCACTTTTTAAAAATATTAATTTACGTTAGTCTATATAATTTATATAGTCTATAATTTGAAAAAATTGACAGCTTACTTTTCTTCTTCCTGGAATCTTCACGAAATTTGGATGATGCTACTTCCTGTTAATCTTGTGACTTCTGACTTGTGAGTATTTCATAGGGGTGAATGTGTTCAAGTAACAGGGTTGAGTGAATGAGCTTGCACTTAAGGACCGTTTTAGAAATTTGATACAAATATCATTTCAGAGATTAATATTGCGATATATGAAACACGTCTACTAAGATTCCAGATTTGTTCTGAGATCGAATTGCCGTATTCAGTTGCTACGTTAGCGGCATAGCTCTAGTGAAAACATGAAGGCTTCACTGAATTTATAACTTCGTATGAAGTGTGTAAACTCTCACATCACTGGGAATGTCAGTGAGATCATAAATAACAGGAATGCGTGAGGGATTTGTTCAGAGGGAATGAACTCTCCTCTGTGTGTGTGTGTGTAGTCTGCAACTGGGAAGAGCAGGTTTCTTCTTTCTCCAGCTGTTTCCCCATGAGGCATAGATGAAAGTGTCTGAGATGGAGAGTCTGTACAGGAAGCGGCAGAGCAGCTCAGGGAACGCTCAGCATAAACGCACTGATTGTAGCGTTAATGAGCTTGACTGCTGAGCTTTTTCCAACTCAAAATAGTCTAAAGCTCTATTCAGACAGGTTTAGCTTCACATGTTGAGATGGGAGTACCTCTGGGATTTTATTCCCATCCAAATCCATCATTGTGCCTGCTTGTGTGTGGAAAGATTGCGCCATATTGTAGCTGGAGCAGTAGAAATAACCGCAAGTCGGCTATATTACAGATAAAATCCATCTGAATTGATATGTAGGTAAAGACTGCATTATATCCTGTGGGTTTTGCAGAGGTTATACCAAAAAAAAAATGCAGAATAATAAAATCACTGGCGTTTAAAAAAAAAAAAAAAAAAAAAAGCGACACTTCCAGGGTTTTTAGTTAAGTCATTACAGTCAGATTCGGGTCATGTGACCTACTAACAATCATGACAGTGGAGAACGCTGTGTAACATCACATCACATGATTAACATCAGTTTGATGAGGATGAAAATGTTCTTGTGGCCTGTGGATGGTGGGCGGAGTCGAACCAAAAGAGACCACGCCCATCAGGATAGAAATTTATGTACGTTCAATTGTTAATTTGACTGTCTGTGCCTGTTTTAGGGGAGTGCGTCCTCCAGAGAGCTGTTCTAGTGAGGAAGAAGCTCTCACCTAAAGAAGGAGGGGGCTGGCTGTCTGGAACTCTGTTCTGCACCCATTTCCGAGTGGCCTTTGTGCCTCAGGACAGCCCGAGACCAGACGTGAGTCGCTTTTATAAAGAAACACTTCGTCCTGTGGCTAAGTGCAGACCAGTTCGCATAATCACTAGCGGCCAGGTTGTGCGACAAGCCACTGCTCGCAAAGTAGGTCATGAATAGGTGAATAGGGATGAATCATCGATCTTCCTAACCGCTCTGGCCGTTCTATTATCTTCATTTCACGTCTCTGATGGCATATCCGGCTCAGATAACGCTCCACAGATGAACAGTTATCTGTTTTGCATACCACCAGCTCTTTATCTGCTTTCCCTTTTCCTCTCTTGTTTAGGACAATGCTGATCCTGTGCTCCTCGGGGACCATGACGTTGCTCTGGCCTCCATTGAGAAGGTCGTGGCTGGTAAGACAGTCCGACATCAAACAGCTCAGAGTCAGTCAGATTTGTTTTTATTTTTTGCTCATCATCTGTGTTCTCTGTTTCAGTGGGACCATCCCGAACCAAACTGGTGACCCCTAACTCCTCTCTGAAGTTCACTCCTGAGGAGCTGGTGCTGTACTGCAGAGACCTGCGCGTCCTCTGCTTCCTGTTTGACAGACTCACTCCTGATGCTCAGGCTGTGGAGGTGTGTGAGCCGCTGAGCACGCAATATTCTTGCCGTTTAAGTGATCAAAGTCACGACGCACTGTTGCTAGGCAACAAGGGAATACTGACGCTAGCACATAGCTGTTCGTCTTTTCATATAGTATAGTTGGAGTGTCTGTAGGAACAAGACAGAACCATCAGAAGGTCAGCGTTTCCCTCAGATGTGTTGGTAAAAGACTAAGAAAAGACTTTGTACGGTTCCATATTGAGAAATGTTTACGTTGCGTTACTATTCGTGACCTTTATATGACGCTGTTAGAGGATGATGACTGGTTATGGTTTTCAAAAGCATCATAAGTAAATAGATATATAAGAAATTGATATGAAATAAAATGACCATTTTAAAATTAGTTTAGAAATATTATTAAAAAATATAATTTGTTATATAATAAACAAACAAATACTGTATTTATCTAGTTAATATCACAGGTTTATACTGGAAGTTGGGAAGTTTTCCATAGAATATAATTTTTATTCAAAAAGGTTGTAATAATAAAAATAGAAATTCAGCTCACTGGAATACCTTCAGTGTAACAGGTGCTCGTCAAAAGAAATAATAGAATAAAGAAATCATGGAGTATTACAGTACAAGAATAAAATAGCACCAGAAAATCCTCAAACTGCTGCTCATGCTGCGTCACAGCGCTGTGTAACACTCAGACAAAGCGCTATCTGCCCTCTTCCGCGTACATGAGCTCTCAGACCCCCGCGATTGGCTAGTGTTGCTGTGATTGACAGGAGAGAGTGAGTGGCCCCTCCCACATAAGAAGCATGGAAACATTGCTTTCTTGGACTTGAATGGGATTTTTATATTTGAACCAATAAAAGTATATTATTTCCTGCTAATATTCAATCCTACTGCTTAGACTGTATCACAGTGAAATGTGCTTTTGTACCCAATATGTAATTTTGTAAATATGTTTCATGTCAGAATTTATTATTATAATGTATTTACTATTAAATAGTTTAATTATTAAATAGACCGAGTGTGTAGGAATCAATGACATTCACTTGTGGATTGCGTACACCCTCTGTAGATTACGTACACCATCGCCAAGACGTACCAACCGCTGAAACCCGGCACCATCCTGTCGTTCCAGAATGCAGCTTTGGGAAGTATTGGTGAGTGAAAGTCTGCTCTCATGATGAACGTTCTCTGATGCAGCGATCATCTCATATCCCTGCTGTTTACACAAAGTTAGGACGGATTTCTTTGTTACAACAGTCTCTGAAACAATCAGAAGAGGAAGTTTTAGCTACGCACCAGTAGGAGCAGCCACGCTTCCTGAGTGTGCACTGATTGTCCTCGTTATCATCTGCACCCTAACATTTGATATTCAAATAAAATCATATGAGGATACGTGAGCCGAGCAGCTCTCCTCTGAGCGGCCGATAACCAGCTGAATAATGCAGAGTAACACGACCTTCTGGCCTTTACTCAACCCTCGCAAACCGTGTGTGTGTGTCTGTGTGTGTGTGTAGTCAAGTTCATGCTTATCGCACTAGTGCCTACATATTGTCACAGCACCATCTAATGGGTTTCATGCTCGGTCTCTCTCCATCTCGGTTTGCAGAAATGAAACAGTTCCTGAGCAACCGGAGGCGTGACCCGAGTATGAACTGGTACGAGAGCGCAGCGGACTGGGAGCAGGAGCTGGAGAGGACCGGAGCCACCGGGTGGAGGATCAGCGCCGTCAACGACCGATTCGAAATGTCCACCAGGTAACACACAACTGCACCTTTAACGAGCTAAGAAGAATTCCAGTACAAATACATGAGATAAATAAGTCACTGATTTTTTTAAGGGGTGGTGTATGTTTTAGCGCCCTCTGCTGCCTGTAAGGTGATTTACATCTTTCCTTCAAAATAAAACTCCACACATTTTACACAGAACTTCCAGCTATTTTAATAACTGAAAATTTAACTGGTCTTAATTTAAAATGACCAATAAAAGCAAAAGCAAATTTACAGTATTGTGTCCAAATTTACAGTTTAGACAACAGAGACATCTGTGTGATTTTGACTACTGCTGAAACATCTGAGGAAGTTTTATCATCAGCTCATTTAAAACATCAGCTAAATGATATATCAGTCTGGCCCTCCAGTCGGCAATTTAAGAGGATGGGAAAACTTCCGCTTATTCCAATTTCATGGATTGCCATGCTGTTTAGAATGTAAAAATGATTTCATGGCGCTGTTGCATTCTTGAATCTGATTGGTCAGAAGGTGTTGTTTAATTTTCTATAACAGCGGCTCTGACAGTAGTGCAGCTCCAAATCACAGTTTTTGTTTTTTAAATTAATTACGTTTACATTAATCATAGTATAGCTGTGGTTTTTTAAAATCCGATTTAAAATGTATTTTCGGCCATATTTCTAAATATAAATTATTCAAATGTCTAGGAAACTTAATTTACATGTACAAAAATGTTTATCTGTATTTCTCATGGTTGGTAAATAAATAAAGTAACTAAAAAGGAGAATGCAGAGTTGTCACATGACTACATACAGTAATAAACTGCTCACTGATTAATCACTATTCAATTTAATCATGTCTGATGCTTTCATTTTTTGTTTTTTTGTTGTTGTTTTGTATATTTTTATACAAAATTCCTTCTTCCTTTGATTTGGAGAACAGATTTTCAGATCATGTTTCTGATTACGTGGAATGCATGTGGAATGTTTCGCTTGGTTTTTTTTTGTTTGTTTTGTTTGTTTTTCTTTCTGCAGTAGACATTTTCATTCTGTTCTCCAGCTTGTCCAGGTTTAACGTGGTTCCTCAGAAGGTCCTCGACACCGAGCTGAAGAAAACATTCGCCCATTTTAACGAAGGTCGCATCCCGGTGAGTATAAAATGGACCTTGAGGGCGTGTGCAGGATTTTACAGTAAAACGCTGTGGACGTTAGTGTGGTGTCTAATCTTATCGGCTCTCTGTAGCGCTGGTGTTGGCGGCATCCACGCGGCAGTGACCTCCTACGCATGGCCAGCTTTCAGAACAACATCTATCACGAGAAGGACGATATCCGGTTTGTAGCTGTTTAACACATACGCCACCCCCCCCCCCTTCAGAACTCACATCTACAACAGAACAACATCTGCACTTTGAACTTACATTCTCATAGTTCTGAGTTGTTTATAGTAATGCCTCATTACGATCATTTCTCTTTTTCAAACGAGTTTTATTTTAACATATTGTGTAAAATCTAAAATGCAAACCGTTTCGCTTTCTAAATCTACCTTCAAATAAATTTAACTATCTAGTCATACATGAAAGCGTACATGTTCCTACGCAACCACACGCTAGCTAATCTCAGTAGTATTTCATGCTAACAGAATGCCACAGTTCTGTTGAAGTCTCGATTCTGATTGGTCAGAAGGTGTTGATTCATTTTTTTTGTACCAGCAGCTCTGACAGTAGTGCAGCTACAAATCACAGGTTTATATCAATGCGCTTGTTTTAATATGTTATTGGATGCTTGGAAACAGCGCGTGTGTGTGTAATCATTGGTGTGGTGAAATTTTCTATGAGGAGACATTTATCTATCTATTTATTTATTGATTGAAGGAGTCTCCAGTGTCAGCACTTTCTAACAGTCAACGGTAAAGCTGTAACTTTAGGTTTTGCGACTTCTTCAGGACAGAGTTGTCCTCACACAAACTTGTCACTGATTATTTTACTGTAACAGCATGACTCAGGGTGATTTATTCACTTACTTATCTGATATAGAGAGAAATATCCTGAGAACGACTCAACTCTCTTCTCTAACCCTAGAGATCACTGATAAAACCTTATAATGCCAAGTTTATACCAGACTTTGGAGCAAATGCTTAAAAAGTGAAATTTCTCCCAGTAATAAAATTGATGTAATTAACAAATTTAAGTTACCAAAATCGCCGATACATTTTAATACCGAGGTCATTAACTATCCGTATAGATAATACAATAGTCTAATGCTAATGCACTAACAGTGTAATGTACACGCTGTATTTTGTGTCTGAATCGTAATACGTTTTTTCTGTCCTGAGCAGAAACCTGGAGCTGATCCTGTTTGGTGGCCAGACACAGTGTGTGGTGGTGGATCTCGGGGATGAAATGCCTTCGCTTGCGGACGTGCAGCTCGCACACACACGACTGCGCTCCCTGTGCCTCGGAGGTGAGGGATTTACCGCTCTGGCTTATCCTCTGGGTCTTACACCAACAGTCAGCAGGCTGCGTTCACAAGATAAAACCACACTTTCTTAATCAGGAGTGGGAGATTCCAGCGTTCGAGCGGCGTACGAATATTAGAAGACAACGTATGCGTGATAAAGATATAAAGAATGTAAAGATCCAAATGTATGCAGATACACAGATCTGTGAAGCGGTCCCCTGGGGCTGGATGAGTCTTTCAGATTTGTTCAGAAATGAGAGCACGATTCTCAGTTTTGTCCAGAGCAATATGTTTCTCTATTAAAGGTAAGGGTGAGACAAATTAAACCCCGCCCCCCTCCTTTTTTTTTTTGGTATGTATATCATAAATAGGTGTCACGGATGTGTATCATTTTTCTACATAATCTCCATTTTGTTCAGTGCCAGTGTTTCAACACTTAACGAGTGTCCGGATTCTTCTAGAAATCCTTAATCGTCTTAGTGTGAGAGCACAGTGTATCGAAGTTAAAAGGAAAACAACGATATTAATGGCTGCTTAAAATAATTACCTGTCATTTCTGTTCTTCTGTCAAGAGTGAGCTCGATTTAATAAGGACAGGTTTGTTCCTCAGTGCACTCAGTCTTTTTGAAACTCGCACACAGCTTTCTTACGTTGTTTCTCCTTTTTTTCCTCTGTGATTTGGGGTTAAAGTGTGTTTATGGTATGAAAGCTGACTTCTAAGAATCAGTTCCAAGGACTGTTAATTCCCTTTGAACGTTATTGTATGTTACTATAGAAACGATAACGTGTTATTTTAATACAAGCCTGTGATTTGTGAAATGACTTGCTAACTCGACAGGATTTTGTTGACTTTATATTCCTTCCTACAGATATTTCATCCTCCATGTCTGTGCCGGATGATAAGTGGCTTTCCACTCTGGAGGGAACTCACTGGCTGGATTACACCAGGTACGAGAGAGCTTCAGCGTTCAGCCGCTAGCCTCCGATTCCCTGCGCTGTAGAAAACAAATCGTCTGAGTTTACAGCGACACTTTCCAGAATGAAATGACTTCCCTGTAATTAATTCCTGCCTCATGTTTATTGGCTCTAGTCACTAACCGAATTAAGGAATGAAAAGCCAGATGGCCCCTGATGGAGCCGTTCTCCATAAACTGCTTGTGTAAACTAATTACATTCCATCTGCGTACTGGTGGCACAGTATTATACATTCACTCAATAAGCTCAATGAATTTACCAGATTCAATAATTCGATAATAAACATTTCTACACGCAGGATCTATGAATATGCATGAATATGCAAATTACGCACGACCTCCATGTTTTTGTGCCTCCCCTAGTTGCCTTTGTTGCTATTTTTGTCATTGTGTTGTGCTTTTTTATTTTTTATTTCTTATATTTCTCATGATGTATTAGTTGTTGTCCCTTGTAGTTGTAGCACTTTAGACAATGCGAGTTGTTTTAAGTGTGACTTACAAATAAATCTTACTTACTGAATAGTAGTGTAATATAGCTAACATTAGCGAGCATGAGTTAGCCAGCTAGAGTTTAGATTTACATCGTCATTTTCTCAATGATTTTTCAGCCAAACCGGACATTATACAATATAATGTTACCATGACAACCACGGTTCTGTTTATTAGGTATGTTGTTAGACAGTTAGCTTAGTAATGAAGTTCTGCAGCTACAAACGTACGAGGAAATGCGTCATCCTGTAATCTCAGGCATGATTGGTCCAAAGCTGTGGAGTTTATTTAGTGACATCACAAACTGAGCTCTTATGTAGCTCCGCCCACAGTTTGGTTATATACAGAAGTACTTTATACTGTATATGGAAAGTCTTTGCTTTAAAATGCAGGAATGTTAAGGTTTCTTTGGTTGTACCTTAAAGGTCTTTGAGTGTATTCATTAAATGTATTTTGTGTGTGTGTGTGTGTGTGTTAGGTGTTGTCTAAGAAAAGCTGCTGAAGTGTCCTGCTTGCTCCAAAGAGGTCAATTAACCGTCGTTCTACAAGGTGCATCATCTTCATTAGGTTTTTTTCCCCCCAAAGGTTAGGAGAGAGAAAAAGATTATACATCTCCTTGGCTCTGAGAGACTCCACTCCAATAAAAAATATCCTGATGATTGGATGTGATTTTTTATTATTATTATTATTATTATTATTATCATCTATGTATTTATTTATTTATTTTTGCAAAACTGTAGGTTGATGATGGTCTGAACGTGCGAAAGCCTGAGTCATGTTCCACATCTTGGGTGTGACATCTTTATGCAGAACTATGCTAATTTAAAACATGCTAAAACCATGTAAAGATATTTGTTACATGGCACTTTAACACTGACCCTTCAGTAAACCTTCAGAAGTAACAGTAAATAACAGGCACACGTTCTCAGCACGCTCATCCGTCACCCTGAAACCCGTTCACCAGGTGTTGAGAAGGGGGAATTTTTTTTTAAAAGACGTCATGCCTGATGCATCCACAAGAGGGTGCAGTACTACATGAGTGACTTGTTTCAGTCATGAATTCTACAGCATTTTGCTTCCTTTTGCTTTTTGACTATTTAGAAATTAACGTGAGTTTTATTACAGCTAGTGAACGATACTTACACACAATTCTCATATTACAAACTATTGCCGCATCTGCATACTCTCTCTCTCTCTCTCTCACGTGCACACGTACACACAAAATCAACATTAAAATGAGTCTAACAGGACGGAAATCAGAAAGTTAAATCAGTGAAATAAAACGTCAGGCTTTCTGGATAATCGACACACACCAATGCATCTCCATATGTTCATGAACTTCAGGAAATGAGGTCATTAGTTTGACAAACTCCAAATTAATGATGACGTCAGGAACTCGGGTTCCACTCCTGTCAGTCAAGAACAGGAATCTGATGCCATCACGGCTCCAGACTCACCCAAACTGGACACATGAAGACTGGAAAAAGACCAGGTGATTTTTCTAATCTTCAGCTGTCCATTTCAGATGAGTCTGTACCCGTGATGGCATCACATTGCTGTTCTGAGGTGTTTGCTTCACAGCTCTGCGCAGACAGGTCAGCCCGACCTCGATTTATACGGCATCGTTTCTTTTATCATAATTGAATCATTAGTTTTATTTGTCTTAATTTATGGGTGTGTTGGCTCACTTTCTTTCTTTCTTTTTCATATTCATTAATTCATGCTAGTTATATCGGATGACTGGTTTCACTAAATGTTCTTGATGGTACTCTTAGTCCCTGATCTAGTGAACTAGCATGAGGATTTTTTTTCTTTTTTTGATCGAGACTCCAAAGCTGTGTTTTATAAGTCGCTCTGGATAAGGGTGTCTGCTAAATGCTGTAAACATAATAAAAATAAGCAATTTAAACTCCACAGTATATTCCAGATATTACAGAAAGTGCAGTAATCCATGCAGATTATACGAGTCGATCGAGTCAAGGATTACGTTAGTTAGTCGTCTTATGCACAGGTTTGTACACACTAAGGAGCACGAGTAGGCTACGAACGTTTTTCCGAATACCAAATTTCTTTTATAAACGCCTGTGCAAACAGTTTACAAATAAATCTGTTCATATCCAGCTTGATAAATGAGGCTCAATGTGTAGAATGTGGAATGCCTTATGAATCGTTTTATGAATATGACCTTTTCCATAAATGTTTATTAAGGGAATTGTGCAGGACACCGGTGCAGTACGTATAGAAATGTGGGGACGAAACTAAAAAGGGGTGTATAGAAGCAGGTCCAGACTTGGCTCTCATCCTGTTTGATTGCAGTGATACTGTAATTCTCGCACATTTCTTTCCTCTTTGCCTTCAGTGTTGTGCTAACCAGTGTTGTGTCCCTGTAGAGCCAGAGGACCGGGACATGAACTGCATGGTGTCCAGTCTGGTGCAGGTGATGTGTGACCCACAATGCCGCACCATCACTGGCTTTCAGAGCCTCGTGCAGAAGGAGTGGGTGATGGCGGGGCACCGGTTCCTCAGCCGCATCAACTACCACCGGGACAGTGACAAAGAGGAGGTGAGAATGCAGCTAGCTCAAGAAATATTAGTTAGCCACTCAAGAAATATTGGTGTCCATGGATGTCTGAGTTGAGGTTTGAAAATGCCGTCCATGTGCACAAAGCTGAGAAAATAAAAGGGGGTTGTGTGTGTGTGTGTGTGTGGTGTGTTCAGGCGCCGATTTTCCTGCTCTTCCTGGACTGTGTGTGGCAGCTGTGGGCTCAGTTTCCAGCTCGTTTCCAGCTGACTGAAGCCTACCTGCTGGCTCTCCATGACAGCGTGCAGCTGCCTCTGTTCAACACCTTCCTGGCCAACTGTCAGAGAGAGCGATGTCGCCGATCACAAGTACACACACTTGAAGTTTTCTGACATCTTTAGGACAAAGGAGTTTATGCTTCTTTGTGGTTTCTTTGCAGCACGACAAGCTGCATGTGTGTGTGTTGTTGTTTTTTTTTGTTTTTTTTTCCCAGAAAGAGAAAAAAGAGGCTAGTGAGTGAACAACTGTTTATAGCTGTTATACCATAATTGAGAACAGGAACAGTTGCAATTCACCACGCACTCAGATGAAGGTGCTAAAAATTACAAACAGCCCCTTTAATAAACAAATATACAGTGCACTTTTGCATGTCTCTTTATATTTGATGCTTTGATTAAATGTTTTTAGTTGATTTTTCTGTGAACAAATTTTTCGCAGCACTTGTCACCGAGCTACACTCCAGTAAACGGGCTGAGAGAGTTACCCAGAGGCTCGGCCGAGGAGCCGGTGGACCCTCCGTACCCCCCTGTGTGGGACTGGGCCCTGCAGTACAGCAGCCAGAAACGGGCCCTGTTCACCCAGCCTGTGTGCCAACCCGTTTCCCCTGCACCTGTCCTCAACGGCAACCTCAACACCAACCTGGAGCCCGAGTGGGTGAGATACGGGAGGACATGTGGGTGGGCTTATGGGTGAGGATAAGGTAGGGTATAATGGTGGGCATGTGGGAAGGTATATGGGAGGGCATGTGTGTGCAAATGTTGGTGAGGATACAGGAGGGCATGTGGGTGAGGATACTGGATGGGGGTAGGCGGCATATGGGAGGGCATAATGATGGGGGCATGTGGGTGGGAATTTTGTGGAGGATTTGGGAGGACGTGTGTGAGGATATAGGAGGGCATGTAGGGGGGCATGTGGGTGGGTCTGTGGAGGCAATCTGGGTCATTATTGCTTGTGTTGAGTCATTGGATGCTAATTTAACTGTCCTAGTTGGGCAAAGGTGCTCTTCTCAAACCAGGCCATCTTTAAAAAAAACAACTGTGCCAAATTTAATTCCCTCTCCTAATTAAATTCCGAGCCTGATTAGAGCACCTCATTTTCTAGTTCATAGAGTGTAAAGTAGCCTCTCAATACCTTTCTCTCTTCTTCCACTCACTCTCTCTCTCTCTCTCTCTCTCTCTCTCTCTCTCTCTCTCTCTCTCTC
>JAOTRR010000028.1:18217292-18229907 GCA_028570945.1 Gogo arcuatus | reverse complement strand
CACACACACACACACACACACACACACACACACACACACACACACACACAGACAGTGCAAAAGTCCAAAAGTGCCCACTCAAAATGGAGGCAAAGGAATGTTCATGTTATATCTGAATAACAAAACACAATGGAAATGTTCTGAACATTGTCTTACACTATCAGCACTAAACTGTACCTTTCCTTGTTGCTCAGGTGGCACCATCAAGTGTGTACCTTTTGTACATCTTATCTATAGAAAGGTGCATGTAGTGTCGCTTTAAAGCTTTACTCTATTCTCAAATGCCAAAGTATGTACCTTAAATTCATTTCAAGTTCATTATATCTACATTTCCAGGTGAAAGATTTGTATTAAAAGTATAAAAGGTAAGGGTACCACCACCTCAGCAGTGGGAACAGGTGCAGGTTAGGACCCTGAGAGTGTAGCTACAGGACTGAGCAAAGAAGGAAATAGATGTTTAATGCAACTTTAAATAAGTGCATCATTTCTCTCAGGTTCACTCACACTGAAGTACAGAAATGGACCATAATTCCATTTTAGAGCAACTTAAGGATACACACTAAAGGTACAAAAGGTTTACATGTGGTAGTACCACTACAGTGCCAAGGAAAAGTACAGTTTAGTACCCTTTCCCTGAGGATGGTATGAACTAAACGCTCCAGTAGTTTGTCCAGTTCTGCAGGGGACAATTACACAGTGAATCACTGTGAGGGAGTCATGCTTACGCAATACCGTTCAGGGGTGCCAATAATTCTGCACTCGACTACAACTCAGCACTGCCTACAAACTCTGTAAATGCCATTAAATTACGTAGATAGTAATAAGAAGCTGTATATACGTACTGTATATCTATATCATACTTTTATTTATTGTCAAGTGTCAAATTAACATTGCATTTTGCAGTGTGATGAGATGTAACACAGAATGGACATTTTGATTAGAATAAATAACACACACACACACACTAAAAAAAACTTGCATTGTCAAATTAATAAGGAAAGAAACTTGAGAAACAGAAATGTAGAAAAGCTGGTGATGAAATGTCTGATAAGATGGAGGAAAGAATCTTGTTTTTCAAGTTGTGATGCAAACTTCTCAGATCAGCATCCAATCACATGGCAATATGCAAATTAGTATGCTAATTTAAAAAAAATCACAATCAGAATTGTTACCAGAAACTACAGAGCAACTAAAGTCCCAAAAGGTGATATATTTTATCGTGTGAGAATAATTATTATCTTGTGCGCACGAGATTAAAAAATATATCGCCTTTTGGGACTTTAGGGGCCCAGTAAGAAACATTTTTGCTGGACATGTCCAAACACTGCACTAAAGCAGGGCAACAATCAGGAATGTTACATCAATCCTCTTAATTTAGGTTGCAGCACAACCTGCTGTTGATCATAGGAACTGCAACTGGTGATTTCATGAAGATTTATGATCAGGTACTGCTTCATAACATTTCATTTTCCCTCCAAAAGATGCAGAGTTTGCTCTCCTCTAAATGATCTTAGTCATGAGATTCTATTTTAGAAACATTTCATTTACATTTAGGCCCAGTCATGGTGTGGAACATCTGTAAATATTGTTTTGATTTCTCAGATTTAATTTTGGTACAGAAAAGCCCTGATCTCAGTTACACCGTGAGAGAAACATTACAGAGAAGTTAAGGAATTATTGTAGATGGAGTAAATGTTAAGTGATGTGAACACATTTCCAGAGAAACAGGATGATTTGGAGAAAAGTTCTGCACAAGCAAAGTGCTTCTGAGGCTGTAGGAGGGAAAGCGTTTTTCAGAGGCGTCCTGTTTACCTGGAAATGTTGTGTACTTTACTTAACTTTTATTACATCTACAGTATATACTGTATACTGTAGTGAGTTAAGCAGCTGTATATACAGTAAATAATAGCACTATACTGCAAATATTAACAAGCCTGAAGAATGAGGCTGGATTTGGGGCATAAAAAAACCACACACAAAAAAAACTAAATTTGCATTAGAGACACGTACATGGAACAGTTTGTGTTTTACAACCTGATTATATGGAAATAATTGCTTCTAAAATCCAGACAGTGTGATCCAGACATCCATATGATGATGGTCAGGTGTGAGCGGCGCAGCAGTGACATGCATGAAGCCTTATTTAAAACCTGATCACATCATCTCCCAGCCTGTTGCTAAGCAGTGCACGAGAGCAGCAGCAGCAGCAGCAGCAGCAGGCTGAATCAGAGCCGAGGCTGAAATACGCAGCGTTCAGCTCCGTGTCGCACCTGCTTGGCCTGAAGCTCACTCTTACAGCAGCTGCCCATGTCTCCTTTAACTCCTTTAAAGTGCACACAACTCAGTCTTAACACTTTTTTTTGTTTTGTTACCTGAGTCAGGTGTGAGTGCTGCAGGTTCTGGACACAAACATGATATTATATGTGATTATACTGATACACAGTACACCAGTGATGTGTTAAAGTTCAGCCTGCGTTCGTGTGCACTGCAACATTCCTCTTTATTATTCTGGTCATGCTGGAACATCTGAGAGAGGAGGGAACGTTAGGCAAATAAACACCAACCAACCAATACATTCAGCAAATAACTCACTAAATATTATTATTATTATTATTATTATTATTATTATTATTATTATTATTATTATTTGGATTGTGCCAATGACAATCTATTAAAACAGAAAATTATCCTGAAAATCTGAGCTTGGCCATGCTACCAAAACATTATAACAAAGCTGGGGGAACACAAACAAACAAACAAACAAACAAACATCCTACTACTACTCGTTGTTGCTTGTTTTTGTTGTTGATCACAATCAATTGCATGATTTATTTATTTCTTATTTATTTCTTATTTATGATTTGGATCATGCCAATGCCATAATCTATCAAAACACCTGCATGATCATGACCAAAACACAACAAACAAACAAACAAAGACCAAAAACCCTACATTATTATTGTTGTTGTTGTTGTTGTAGTAGTAATAGTTGTAGTAGTTTTGTTGTTGATGTTATGAATGGCTTCTGTTATATCTCCATTGCCAATATTAATCACAGTCTATCACCTGCATCATGCAAAGGCGCATGTTATCAGATGATGCTGATTTTTTTTATTGTCTGTTTTCTTTTCTCTCTCTGTCCCTAAATCATGTACCTCCTGTTAATCATCCGAAACCAGGCTCTCCTTCAGCAGCGTGTTTGTGGAGGGAAATGTGATGTGCATTAGACACGAGATCAGACACGACGCCAAAGCCCTGCATCACACTCCATCATGACCAACGATGCGCGCGCGACGCACATGCACACTAGGCAGGGCGCACCATTAGTGTGCATGTGCGCAGATGGTGACACTGGTGTGGTGACGTCGACAAACACACACTGCATAGTATGTTAGTATGTTAGAACAATAGTAACCTACGCCACCAAGTACAGCACATCACCATGGCGGCGTGTTATAACACCCAGGCTAATTCACATCATTCACTCAGCTAGTGCAGTATGGTGACAGGCTGTAATAGCACTCAGTCATAAAAATTCACTTCAGCAGAATAGAAGGAAACTTGTGTAGAATTATTAGACATGTAGGTTTTCATAATGATATTATTATAACCTAATAATGTAGACGGGGGAAAAATAGTGCCTGTACACTGATTGCGTCTTTGCGTCGTTATCCCCCCTCCTCTGGGCCAGAATGGTACAGTC
This sequence comes from Gogo arcuatus, assembly GCA_028570945.1. Taxonomy (NCBI): domain Eukaryota; kingdom Metazoa; phylum Chordata; class Actinopteri; order Siluriformes; family Anchariidae; genus Gogo; species Gogo arcuatus. Next base: position 18,226,204 of record JAOTRR010000028.1, on the reverse strand, counting down.
CTACGCTGGACTAGAGGAGGGAGGAGGGAAGTGTCGGTGTAGCAGGGGAGCGCTGTTCTCCTGTTACACGGGGAAACTGAGGACCCGAGGCATTAAACACACATCAACACATTTAGAAGAAAACACTCCATTTCCAAACAAATCAATCCTCAAGGAGAGATTAACAGGAAGACAAAAAGAAAAACGGCATCAAAAATCCAGGTAAGTGTTAATCAGAGGATGAGTAATGAGCAGGACAGGATAGGACAGGATAGGATAGGACAGGCTGTATCACTGCATTTATTTTTAAAGAATAAAATTCTACTCTAGAAATGAGAATAGAAGCATAGTGAGCATGCACAGCTCTTGATTCGATTCGATTTTGAAAAAAACAAACAAAAAACAATCACGGTCTCTTAATAATAATAATAATAATAATAATAATAATAATAATAATAACAATAATAACACGATGATCCAGAAGGTGAAGAATAATTCTGCTTGTGTAATTGATACATTTCCTCCTAATTGCATTTCATTTCAGAGCATTATATCATTATTGCATGTGTTGTTTACACACCTTTCTGACTGAGGAATGAATGAAACGGGTTGTTTTATGGCATTAATTGGAGAGTAGCCTGAGCCTCGCCCCTTCCCTCACCTTCTCACTGGGGCAAAATGTCGAGCTGAACCCCCCCAAACTGCTGCTCTTTTGTGCATCTGTGATCATAACGGCGTTATAACGCGCCATTAGAACTGTGTTTGCGTGTGTCATGCTGGAAAATGCGGCTTTTTTTTTTTTTTTTGGTTGGTCGTCATGACGCGAGCAATGACCTTGCAGCAGCAGCAACAGCAGAAGATGATGAAGATGATGGTGATGAAGAAGAAGATGGATGGATTGCTTTCCATCCTAGATGCATTTTTTTTTTTAAATGTTGGTCATTTTGGTGTGCAGTTGTGCGGCCAAAAGAGAAATGACTTCTCGAGATGGAGTAGAGCTGGAGAGATGGAGTCAGGATGCAGTCACGATTCATTGGCAGGATGGAGCATGAAGAACGCGCCAATGGCTTTGCCTTCTGATGAAGTGGCAGTGCACTAAATGAACGCAGTGCATGTGAATAATGGTGATTGAGTTCATGATTAATGTCACATCATGATGAAATACCACCTGGTGCTGAAAATGGGATTGCACAGATTAGAACACTGATTTCGCTCAAATGATCAGCTAACGGTTTCCCATAACCAGTTGTATCGGCTAGTTAGTTCCATTAGCAACCTTGTTTCTGACGATTTCGTTCCCAACATAAGTGTAACATCTAAATACTATCCTGAAGATACAGTACAGAGTGTCCATCTTAAGCCAGGTTTACAGTGAATTAAGGATTCTTCGATTGTGAGGTCTTCATTTTTTGCATCATCGGCCAATTTAGTGCCACTGAGACCAAACCCAGCCAAATCTCAGGGTCTGAACTCTATACGGTTTAAAATCCACCAATAGGAGGACACCAAACTCACAGGTTGCTACAAATATGCTAGTGGTAATGGCGAAACACAAAGAAAACATACTAATGAACATAAAATATCCTCCTCACCTCAAACTAACAGAGTCTTTGTATTTACTATGCGAGCCTGTTTTCTGCAGGAGAGGATTTTCGAATCACACTGATTGATGATGTAAAGCAGAGCGTAAAATAGTTATTTTATTTAATTGCAGGTCTGTGGTTGGAGAACCGCGAGCTGACCTAGTGGTTAGCGTGTTCGCCTCTTGACCAGGAGATCACGAGTTCTACTCATGGTCGGGTCATACCAAAGACCAACATAATGGTACCTACTGCTATCTGGTGAGGCACACCGCAATACAGATGTTAGCAGGGAGTCAAACTCTCACGGTTACCAGAGGACCAGCCCCCCACTGTAACCCTAGCTATGTAATAGGCGAGAGGCCGAGGGCTATAGAAACAGAGATCAGCTCTGCCTGATGTGCCTTAAGGGTCTGGTTAGTACTGGGACGGGAGACTGCTTGGGAAGACCAGGTCCTGGCATGGGAGGGACTTTGACTTTGGTTGGAGGACCTTCATCGATGATCTTAATCTGATGTCTCTGTTAGAGAATTCAGATGAGATTTTATTGGGATCTGTTTTCTTCTGTGGGATCTGTGTGGTGGTAGCCAGGGTTTCCAGGTCTGAGCAAAACATTTCCAAACCAACTACATCTCAAAAACCACACAAAAAGACCTCAGACTAGTCCAAGAAATGTTGGCAGTACATGACAGAACAATTATATAAACACAAGTAATTTTAAGTTTTTGACTTAACTGACGTTTCCCTCGTCTTGTTGTGATATCCCAGCTTTCTATATTTGGGGGAAAAAACAATCGATCAATTGCATGATCAAATCAATTTCAGGAGATTTAAGTATATTATTATATATGGAAATAAAAATGTAACATGGCTATGTACTATATATTCTTGTTTCATGCGATGTGACGATGTACAGTTCCTACTGCAATAGTAATAGTTCTGTATATCACAGATACACTGTCTGCACTTACACTTTCCCTTTGTTTGCCATAGCCCATGTTTGTGGAAGTGGATTAGACTTAATTTAGATCATTTGCTTTAAAATAAGAACAGCTAGGACTATTCTTTAACTCACACAAAAACTAGCGGGTTTGCCTTTTCCAACCAGAAACTTGTTCCAAAATCGTGTTCTCAGCAACCTTGGTTTTAATTGTACAGGTTTCAAAACAAGCAAGACATAATGTTAATTACCCAATTTATAAGCAATGCTAATTTTCCCAACATATGAACCCTGAATCACATTACACATGTTCCTACTGAACACTTATTCCAAACATTGATCTAATGGGCTCTTAGCGAACAGAACCGTCCAGCTGTTCAGCAGCTTCATCTGCCTGCTTGTGCTCTTCTAGTCCACAGAACCCCTTTTTAAGATGTTTCATTAGTAATCTCAGCTCTCATGTTCAATTTGCTGAGATTTCTTGCCGTGCACTTTGTCCGTTCTGCAGTGCTCTCGACCGCGTAACCTTGAGAGGAACCCTCTGAGGAGCCATCAGAATGGTTGTAGAAAGCAGTTTTAAGTTCCTCACAGGCAGAAAGTGCTTTGCTGGATGTATTGCTTCTTCTAGATGGATCCTGGAGATCACGTGACGCTCATCCAGTCGGCTGTTTATTAAAGCTAACTCTGTCATGCTCTGGGTTTGCTCTGGGTTACGTCTGGAGATGTGATAATGAGTGGTAGATCAGATCTGCTGGATTGGATTTGTAGGTAACCACATTAGATGGATATTATAAAAAACAGAACCTTGTTGTTTTAGAGGTATGGTTTAGTGCTGTGTCATATCTGTTATGCAGATTTAATGAAAATGAGGACATTCTTTGCTAAAATGGTGCCACCAATTGCATTATGGTTTATGAGCTTGAGAATTGGACACATTGATACCATTTTCCTTTTTCAACCAACCAATCTCTTTAACTATCTCTTTGACCTACAACAAATATCAGTGGGATCTTTCTAGTACCATTGACCTTGATGTGACCTTTTGAACGTATGCTCCATTTTCAGGTAACACAAATTGCTGGAGAGTTGATTTCATGCCCATAAATTGCACGGTGCTTTGAAGACTGTTGGAACAATTGAATGTACTTTGATTTATATACTGCTTTTAACAGTAGGCACTGTGTCTAAGCAGCTTTACAGAAATCCACATGTAGATTTAGAGCCCTAATGAGCAAGCCAGAGGTGGCACTGGTGAGTGGTGAGGTCTTTATGATTACAGCAGCAGCTCTTCAGTACAAATCGACAGTATCCAGGTGAAATTATTCACTAAAGCTATTTTGGGGATGTTAAATCTTTTGGAGCAGGAGCAGGTGAGTCAGAAGCACAGAAGCTCCAAGCCGAAGTAGAGCATTAAGATGAATCAGGCAGGTCCTGAGGGCCAGAAGAGCTGAAGCAGTAGAAGTCTCTAGTTTTACAATAACCCCTGAAGTGGCTGCGAGGAAGTGCTGTTCCTGTGGGCAAAAAACACCGCATCCAGAATAACACCGTCTGTGTCGTAATGAGAGCTTCTGTTTGCCGCAGGGTCACGAAAACCTCGAGAAAACGTCAAGCTTTTAAAGGTAGCACAAGAGTCAGAGTAGCACTTTAGATACGGCAAGCTGCTGTTAAATACGGCTGTCGATTTCTTCAATAATTTTAAACCATACTGCTGGGTTGATTCCAGCACCAACTCACAGAGGAATTTCGTCGCAATTTGCAGGACTAAGCGTGCGTGAAACACAGGGAACAAATCAGTAGCCTGGGCACCAGGGATAAGCAGATTACATGTCCAGGCTATTAGCTATTATTCATTCGCTCAGCAGATTAGTAGGTTCAGTAGACAGGAAGTCACCTGAGTTGTTTTCTTCTTTCATTCAACAGCCAGAGAAAGTTAAAACCCTGCTCATTATTGACTTTTTAAACATTTTTTAGTCTGTGTTTTTGAAAAAAATGACTTTCAAGCTACTTGTTTCCTGAATCCCACTACCCGCTGCACCACACACGTCGGCTTTCGCCACACCGATTAACGATTTTCTAGATATCACTCATGACATACGACCTTTTCTGAATCAGGGATATTCAGGTTTGTGGAAATAATGACAAAATCAAGCTTAAAGCCATCATATGACATAAAGGCACTAATCTTTTACGTGTAAATTGAAGGGAAAATCTCGCAACTTGTAGCTGAAACACTGATTTTTTTGTGGACGACGAACACACGATGTGATTATAGACACATTCTTAGAAAAGGATAATGACTATGATTCTATACTCATTTGTGTCTGTATTAAAGCACTAGCTAACTAACTACGCTGTATATTACTGTATAACATTATCGACGTCATTTTGGCCGAATCAGTTCTGTAGCTTTTAGCTAATGGATTTATAAAAAGTTATGAACTCCAGAATCTCACAGGCATCAGAATATTTTGATTACTATAAACAAATTATTTTTAAAGATGTTTTAAGATAAATAAGTGTATAATACAGGATCTAAAATGATTAAGTTTAGTATTAGAGGCGGAGTTAGTGTTCACACCTTTTCTTATGACGTCATTTCCAACAAAATGTAACTTATCAGGCTTTTTTGAGTCGGGATTAACGCTCTCCTCTCTCTCGTAACTACACATCTTTCCTATTAATATCACCGTAGTTCCTGAATAACTAATAACCCGGGTCTTTAAAGCACTTAAAATCTTCTTCCTCTTTGTATCACCAAGATTAGAATATAGTCAGTTTGGTCTTAGAGCAACAAGGAGAAATAAAAGTGGTACAAAATGTCCTTTCAGTGTCAGTCACATTTCCTCCATCCTTTATTTCCACCCCACCTGTGCACACACACCTGCCGTCAGCAGAATCGCCAAACACTGGAAGGCCTTTTGTGTGTCTTTGTTTATAATGTAAATAACTGCGATGAAGACAAGGCATATTAGGTATTCCAGCTTATTATTCAGTTATTTATTGTAAAGCTTGAAACGTATTATTCCGTACCTGATTCAGTGATATTCATAGGGATGGTGTGTAGTTACGAGAAACAGGAAGCCATTAATCACCCACCTACACATTTGAACTAACAACCGTGATAAAGTTCAATATTGCTGAACATTAAGAAGTTGTAAGAAAATCTCTGAGAACGAATCCCTTACCTAATCCCTTAACCTGTTTACATCCCATTTTATTACACAGTTATCTTCAAAGATATTAACTACGAGAAATTATTCAGTAAATATGAACGATGTGTAGTTCTAAGACACTACTTTCACATCGCAGTTAAGCAAAACCTTTGTCAGTGGTTTTGTCCATTTTGTGGGCGTGTCGCTAAAATTCATGCAAAGTCGTACGATATTTCTGTGCCTCAGTGACCGAAGCAGACTGGCTGTTTTTGTTTGTGTTTTGTAAAATTTATTAAATTCCAAACTACGTCTCATTGTATATGACGGCGTATTAGGACCATTATAGGTAAACAAAAAAAAAGGACCTTGGGGAAATATTCCTGAGAAAAAAAACTCTGAATTTCTGAGATTCATAAGTTGTAAATTTATGGGAAAAAAACTCGGATCTTCTGATGTTCCTCCTCTTCTGTCTGTCCGTTCTGTGAGATTATAAAGTCGTAAATTTGTGAGAAAAAATTCAGAGAATTTCTGAGTTTTTCTTGTAAATTTATGATGTCACGATCTCAGAGAATATCCGAGTTTTTTCTCGTAAATTTGTAACTTTAATCTCAAAGAATTTCTGAGCTTTTTCTTGCAAATTTGTCTTGTAATCTCTGAGTTTATGATATGAATTAATTTTTATAATTCTCTGAGATTATGACATTAATCTCAGAGAATATCCGAGTTTTTTTCTCGTAAATTTATAACTTTAATCTTGGAAATTCTGAGTTTTTTCTCGGAATAGTGTCCTCCTCCTCCAGGTCTGTAATTTCTAACCAATGTGCTTTTGTGTTCAGATTAAGCATGTTTTGAAGCAGTATAATTTTCTGGTTGTTTTTGGATGATGGTGAGGATGCTGAAGGTGATGAGGAGGTTGCTTGATGAAAATCAAGAGAATATGAACTGCTCGTGTGACTTGACTGTATGTAGCCAGAGTTAAAGTGTGACATCACATCACGTACCGGTGAATACACACCTCGTTATTTTTTAGCTACATTTCAACATCTCCTCATAACCAGACTTCACTCACTAACCAGACTCATTTGTGACCTGATTGGTCAAGAGGTAAAAAAACCCAACAAAAACAAACAAACAAAAAAAAACAAAGTTGAATCTTTTTTCCACTTTGAAAGCACCTCTGTAAAAAAACGAGCCTCTTGCACTCACACTATCCTGCAATATGCAGTGCTAAATCAGAACAGAGGGTCGTCAGGGTGCTGAGGGTTTCCTGGGGTGCGTTGAGTTGAAATGGACGAGCTGTAGTCACGATGACTGAGCGAATGTGTGTCCATGGCGACAGCAGTGCACAGAGTGATGAGAGACGAGTTCTATCTTCGAAATGTCCTCTCTCCACGAAACCATGCTGGATTTCACTTACTCAAGGTCTTTATGAAGCCTTGCAGATGATCCGAATCAGACCACGGCTTTTTTAGCAATACGTGCACAGGTGTAGCTTTATGTTTACAGCGTTGATGCACAACCTGAACTCTGTTTTTAACCAAACAGACAGAAAAGTAAAACAGAGTAAGATTTAGACACGACAGCATGCACTCACTATTACCTCCTGGGTGGTGCGGTGCCATTTATTCTTTGTAGCTCTCTTTATGACTTTATTTCTTAGCATTTCTTCACAACAAATGTTTTAATTTGGGTAACAGGGCTGAACTTCAACTCAAAATGATTCCATCAGTCAATATCAGACTATCACTGAGAATAACAAAGAGAACTAGAGGTTCATTTTCGTCTATCAGTGAGAGTCAAGAGATTCAGATGATGCAACTTCCTGTTGAACATGTGAAATATTTCATAGGGGTGAATGCGTTCAGGTAACAGGATTGAAGGAAACTAAGATGTATTTTTCATAAAAGAATGCTCCAAGCATGAGATGTTAAATGAAATCATGATATTTTTGACTCATTTTAATAAGCGTATTTAAAGATGAAGTGTCGTTATAGTGGGCTGTGAAAGACAAAAAGAGCTGCAGTGAAATGGTGCCTTCTTTTCTGTTTCATCCGCTGAACAAATCCAGACGCAGGCAAACAGCAAACAGCTTCTATTGTGTGTCATTTTTAAAGCGGCATTGTTCCATCTCCAGCGGCTGTTCATCTCGTTCAGATTAAAGCCATAAGGCAACTAAAAATACTAATGCCTCCTGTACTAATGCAAACTGGCCTTCATTGCGTTTCATTAATTGCAAGCAGTTTATTTGTATGAGGGTTAAAATGAGCAAAAACATGAGTCAGTACAATAGTAGGAATGCATTGATATGAGTTCATTTTTTGGTACTCTTCCATACAGATACCAGATGTTGTGTGCTGAACTCCTCATGGTGTTATTTTGTTTAAACAGTATGTTTAATAGAGAGTACGAGGAAGTGCGTGAGCAGAGCCGTATCAGTGAGCGTGGTCATTAAATAATGTATGAGCACAATGTGGTGTGAATTGCACCTCGACTCGAGAGCTAGATGTCTCAGTGCTCACAGAAGTGAACTGCTCTCACACTTTTATCAGGTTACTTGTATTCTTGGAAGATGCTGTAGTTCCTCCTCTTGATATTTTCACAGAGCACAGTTTGCAGGCTGATTTGCTTTGATTGCTATCATTAATCGTGAAATACATCCAGGTCATTGTTGTTTCATGTCGTATGTTCATTAGCGTGACATTGTACACTTATACACTAGGTTTATGTCACATAGCGTCATGTGGTATTGGATGTTGGTATTGGAGCATAACAGTGTCAGTATCGCTGCGTCCCTGTATGCTACAGCACAAAGGTTATGGTTTGTTGATGAAAAAAGGAAACCGTATCTCATTTATATAATCTATCCACAAAATCTCAAATATACAAGTCAACAGAAAATCAAATAAGTTTGATAAAAGAAATTCATTATTAGTTGTTCCTTCTGGATTTTAGACATAATGTTTGAACAGGCAATGTATGACGCTGTATGACAGGATATGTCTAGAACTTTTTTGGTAGCTATTAATAACTTAACATGCATTTATACACCATGTTTTAAATTGATAATGAAGGATCAACAAGACACTGAATATTTTGTTGAAATAAATGACATTCTGAAGACACATCAGGCAAACAGCAACAGAGAGAATGGAAAATAGGTGTTATATATTACAGCTGTTAAAGCTGACATATGATACCCCTTTTCAACAAGTTGACACAGTTCCCTGAGGTCTTAATGAAATGTTTGTGACATGCTTTGGT
>JAOTRR010000028.1:18184120-18195303 GCA_028570945.1 Gogo arcuatus | reverse complement strand
TGTGTGTGTGTGTGTGTGTGTGTGTGTGTGTGTGTGTGTGTGTGTGTGTTGAACAACTGCCATTTTAGACACATTCCAGATTGTTTTGTAATTTGAACGTGTTAACTGGCCAGTGATGAGTTTGCCCTTTAATCTTCAGTGAGGTGAGAGCGTGTCGTCAGTCAGTCGGTAGATCTTTTCTGCACGGACAGTGTTTGCTCTTAGTGTGGTTCTGGTTGTTGTTGTTGTTGTTGTTGGTTGTTGTTGTTTTCTTTCGCTCACGATGTCCTGAGAATTTTATTTTTCGAGCGTTGAAATTATACACAAAAAACATTTTAATTAAGATCAAAGGTACAGAAAGAAATCTTTCAAAATTGTTTTAATTGAAAGCTTCATGCATGAAGGCATAATGAAGAGTGGAAGTAACAGTATGAAAAAAATAAGTGCTCCCCATTCACATCTTCGGTCCATGACGTAATTTGCGTTTACGTTACGTCAAACACAGCGATTCAGCAGCTACTTACAACCCGTCATTCCTTCCTTATGTGTTTCTTAAACTTCACAAATTCTCATCTCTTCTCAAGTATTTTTGAAAGTTTTTTTTAAATTCTTTTTAAGGAAACGTGATGTTTCTTCTTCTTCCATAGGCATAAATTTCTTTGGGGGAAAAAAAAGACTAAAAATGGCAGAAAACGTGAGGGGAAAAACCATATCAAGCACAAGATGCTTTGATAAGACTATCAAAACAAGGTTACGGTTTATTTTGAAGACTGATGTAAATGCTGTACTGAATATAAATATACAGTTTAGTCTGTCTGTCCTGAACACACTAATAGCTCATATTCAATATATAAATATATAAATATATAGGGGAAAAAAAATTTCAGATGCTGAAATGAACTTTCTGGTGAAATAGTACCATAATGTCTTAGATAGGTTCTACTCGACGTCTGTATATATATCAGTTTGCTAAGGTAATATTTTTAACTAGACATATTCAGACAGAACAAGTAAATAGAAATGCAATCTGTGCATCACGGGTCACATCAGTGACGTGTCTGTATCTTTTCTGTTCTCACAACAATGACAATGATGATGATGATGATGATGATGATGATGCAGTACCTGTAGGTAGGTGTGTGAGTGTGAGTGTGTGTGTGTGTGTGTGTGTGAGAATGTGTTTGCATGTGAAATGTTGCGTGTTCCACAGATTTGTATTTATTTAATTATTTATTTATACGAAAGTTTGATTTTATAGTATTTTTTACTTTGGATGTCTGTAGTGTCACACACAGGGTGAAGTTTTTATTGTCGTTGACGTCGTCACAATGGAGGGGGGGGGAATCCTTAGACGCAGAGATATTTTAATGAAAATGCTGGACATTAAAATGAGCTAAAATAAAAATAAAAATCTGGGAACGAGTGAAGAGCACACAAATAACAAACATCCCGGGAGATTTTTTTCTGTTTGTTTGAATTATAAACCTGAATGAGTTCCATCTAATCATCTATTAGTAAAGACTGCCGTTCCACTGACTCTAAAGATCGTTTAGCAAAAAATAAAAGAAAATAAATCAAATAAAATGCTTCCGTTTGCAAGTGACACTCTTCTTTACTGCCATGTTGTAGGATAGCAGCCATATTCTAGATGCACTCAGTAAGAAAAACACCTACAGTGTAAGAGGTAAGAGTCCGTCCTTCATTTCGGCATTAAGCTCATGGTAGTTTTCCTGGACATCATTGCAAACGATTTGAAGCACAATCTGACATCTTCAGTCCAGTGCTTACGACCAGATCACTTTTTAAATCACATTTATATACAGAGAATATGCGGGGAAACTCACTCTGCACTCTCCTTATGCTTGCAATCATCTACTTGGTGCAAAAAAAAAGAAGAAGAAATTGCGCACAAATTAAGAAGCGTTTTTAAGATGCCAGTACAAATCTCTAGAGGAATTACCTCCTCTTTTATGGCACGTTCTCATCAGTGATAATCTTTACAAAAGTGAAAAAAAAAAAATGATGAGTATGTAGGCAGATATGAAGCTTGTGTGACGTGACAAACTAACAAACTCTCAGAACAAACTACCTTTCATTGTCCTTTCCACTGGCAATGTGGATCATATTCTCACCTTTAAGGAACATAAATGGAGCGTAGTTCATTTTAGGTGAAGAGTAAAGCTTTGAAGGGACACTGTGTGCATGCATGCACCTTTCTCGGTCAAAGACACTTATTAAAGGTACTTCAGGGTACAACCTGAGCGACAAGGAAAGTACCCTTTTCTTATTCTGAGAGTGTAGAAATGCACCGGATGCAGCAGGTTCTTCTTGCGGTGCTGCTTTGGCATTTATAACATTTATTTATTCATCTTCAGTAAATGCTTTATCCTGGTCAGGGTCAGTGATGGATTTGTTTATATTTTGGGAACTAGAACCAACTATATTCATGAGAAAGTGTATATTAGTAATAATATCCTGAGCAATGTGTGGACCTCTATCACACAGCTCTATTGCCAAATAGTTTCCATTTCATCCGCTCAAAATGTGCTAAAAGTGTTTCCTATGATCTCAGCAGAGCTCAGATACGACCCCCACAAGCTTATAATTGACCCCCAAATTCAAAAGAGCAACAAACTGCCTGTGTTTTTGAAAATAATAATAATAATAATAATAATAATAATAATAATAATAATAATAATCAGGGAATCAAATTAAGGTAACTTGCACTTGTGCAGGAAAACCTTTACGGAAAAGTCACACAATTTCACATGAGACAAAAAATGTGTGAAGTGAATTCACACGTGTGCATGCCACTGGGTTACACCCTGAAACTGAATCATAACTCAAGTAAAGACACATCATGACATCATAATGTGAATAATCTGAGATCACGTGAAAAACGAATTGTAGTACAGATGGAAAATGTACGGAGCCCCGTAAGGGTCATGGAGGGGAGTTGTTTTATGAGCTACTTTTGCGTTCCCTTGAAGTTAGGGTAAGAGTTAGGGTTAATGCAAAAGTATTGCAAAGGAATGCAAAAGTTGCTCAAAACAAATCCCCACTATGACCCTTAGGGGGCGCCGTGAAAATGTGTGAAACGTAACAAAACACCACGTGAAGCACATGTGACATTTCTGTAAGAGAAGCACATCTAGATACATCTCCGTTAGTGCTTTAGTCACTGCCAAGTCGGTGAAATAAAACTTTCCAGTGTCCATGAATACACGGAAATGTTCTTGTACAGCGTGTATCTCTAAAGCGTAACGTCTTTGCCGTGATGTTCTCTTCGCGAACATTGAACTCCACATGACGGTCAATATTGTTGTCGTATGCTGTCGAATTGCTGAACTAATCAATCTCAGTGACGTTATGACCTATTTGTATGTTTAAAAAGTAGTCCTGGAAATTGTGAATTTTACAGCACCCCCTAAAGGTCATAGTGGGGATTTATTTAGCTACTTTTGCGTTCCCTTGAAATACTTTTGCGTTAACCCTAAACCTAATCCTAAACTGAACCCTAAACCTAACTGTAACCCTGACTGCGATGTAATGAAAAGTATTGTGAGGGAACGCAAAAGTAGCTCCAAAAAAAAAAAAAAACCCCACCATGACCCTTAGAGGGCTCCGTAGAATTTTGCCCATTCAGGTTGTTTTTTTGAATGTCTTTTGTTACAGAGTCTTTTTGTATTTTCCAAAAGCACTCACTTTTAGTCCCAGTCGATCGTGTGTGCAAAAAGAAATCAAAGCAATAAGTGACTGATGTGTTTCTTGGCTCCGCCCCCCACCCCCATTATTGACTATTGGAATAAAGAAAGCACACTGAAAATTAAATTTGCAGTGAAATGAGATGTGTAGTGATTAAAATATTATGAAAAGAATATTGCTGTATAAATCTCGCCTGTACAAGGCCAGTGTCTATTGTTCTACAGATATACCACAGGTCTTTTGATGCTTTTGTCGAATTCAAATGTATTGCCATAATTTAAATGTGACGGAGTTTATCACCTTATCATTGTACTGTGCTGTAGAGGTTGTAGTTGTTTGTATGTAAAAGTATAAATATGTGCAACAATAAAAAAACATGAAAAAAAAGGGTTTAACATGAGAAATAGAGTGCTAGTGTAAGTTGTTCATTTTGTGCTTTGTTTTATTTTTCGTACATGAGAATGACAATGACGTAAAGACGTTGACGTTATCATTTATTATGGAGACTATTTCAATGTTACACCAAAATGGTTGTGTATTAAGGTGTGTGTGTGAGAGAGAGAGAGAGAGAGAGAGTGCGAGTGAGAGAGACTTTTTCAGTCATGCTGGGAATTTTACTGCAATCACGCAGTGAACAAATCCTGGCCTTTAATGAAATGAAAACATACGTATGAAAAATAAACCTATGTCATGGAGATAAAATGATTGGCATTGTAGTTATTGACTTGAAGAAAAGGTTTGAAACAGCGATTAGAGTTTCTAAAAAGGCATTTTTCATGACATTAGATTATGCTTTAGGCTAAACGGCTATATGCTGATAGATATATAATGATATTGCTACAGTGGGTGCATTTATTTTCCATTTTCTAGCTGTTGTGAAGATAATAAAGAGTTTGAAGACAGTTAAAAAGGCAAAGGTTGGAAATACAGCTTATTAGAAGCACCTGAACACCTGCACTTTCATGCAATTATCTAATCAGCCAATCATGTAGCAGCAGAGCAGTGCATATAATCCTGCAGATACATACAGGGCGAGAGCTTTATGTAATGTTCATGTCAACCATCAGAATGGGGGAACGAGTCTCAGTGATTTTGACCGTGGTACAGACGGTTGTTGGTGTCAGTTTGATTATTTCAGAAATCTCCTGGGATTTTCTGGGTGGAAACGCCTCGGTGATGACCAGAAGACAACGACCAGACTGGTTTGAGCTGACAGGAAGTCTATGGTAATTCAAATAACCACTCTTTACAACCGTGGTGAGCAGAAAAGCATCTCAAAATGAACAACACGTTGAACCTCGAGCAAAGACCGCACGAGAACACATTGGGTTTCACTCCTTTCAGGCAAGAACAGGGATCTGACAGATGCACAGCTCGACTATTTATGATTTTCATGATTACGGAAAAAAATTTTTTACTTTCTTAATTTTGCACTTGACTATATAATATGACAATTAGCTGTATAATGATCTTTATTTGCCTATACATCTATATTTATAATTATGCAGTGTGTTTATCTCTTCCTGGATATGACATCAGGATTCTTGTGCAACATGGGAACTTAGCTTGTAGTATAATTTCTTCAAAGAAACACCTGGAAATGACAAAATAGGAAATGTATTCCTGCAAATAAAATACAGTAGAGTCCTACAACTTAAACTTTCAAGATTTTCATCTAGAGTCAGTTTAACGTTTTATTTATAAATAAAAGGAGACTTGCATTTAAGAACCTTCTCTACAAATGATACCTAACCAAAATGTCAGCATATTTGGGGGGGAAAATAACCCGAATTTAATAAGAACATAACAGAACATACCAATTTTAAAGGGTTTAGTGTGTTCTTAGACTCTCTTACAGATTTTAAAATACTGCTTGCAATTTTCTGGGTTCAGTTCCCTCTTATGGCCACTAGGAGGCGGTGTGGTGTTTTTTCGGCGCCGCCGCAGCAACGAAGAAGAACGGAGTCTCTGCGCATCTGAAGAAGTGTGTTAAAGTAAGGTGAGAAAATGAATGTCATTTAATGTTGCTTAATTTAAATACTTAGGATTTACGTTTTTTATTCACTGTCACTGTGTCCTTGAGGAAAATGTCGTTTTCTTTTAAAGCGAAACGCCGGAAGTTGGTCCCTGAGGTGGAAATGTAAATAGGTATAAATTAAAGGAGCAATAATGGAGAGTTTCGTCACTTAAAAAAAAACAAACAACGAAATTAAAGGGGACAAACTCCACCCTGAGACTCATTAAATGTTTAAAACACAGCACAAATGTTTTAATATAGTGGTGCTGGTGTGTTGGTTGTTGCTGTATTTTCCTTATTCCCGTGAGATGTTGGGGGTGTCCCTCTCTGACGTCACAGGGGGACATTGTCATGGGTAGCACAGTTACAGTGGTGTTTAATAGAAGAAGATAATGTCTAAGGGATTTTTCAGACATAAGGGAAAACGGTCAGGTTTCACTGTTGGCTCATAAAAACAAAAGAGCACCTTTTCTTGACTAGTTTCCTGTGGTAATAGTGGAGATGTTTGGGCAAACGTTGGACTCAAAGTCCCAGAATGCTCGGCCAGTTAATGATCTACGGTTTGTCGAGAGCGATGTTGCTGACAATTAGTATGAAAATCAAAGGTGTGGAAGCTGATCTGTTTGAGCGGAGTGTAGACGGACTAAAGGACTAAAGTGCCGCTGCATTGCTCTCTTAGTCTTCGGGACTAAATCACACTGCGCTACCATCAGAAGGTAGCTGAACGGCATTGTGGGTAATGTAGGAAACTAAAGTGAAAATAGACTAAACTATATACACTTAAAATTTCATTACAAAATACATCTTGGATGCCACTGGAGATCACGTCTTTATATAAAGATTAACATGCAAGTTGTTCAGGGTGGATTTTTCCTTTCCTTTAATTCTTAATTTTTCATAGTCCACTGTGACTATAAATTCTGCTTGATTTCACTAATCCTCTTTTTTTTTTATTTTATTTTTTTTTTATTTTTTTAAAATGTTATGATCTTGTTGCTCTTTATAAAGAATCATAATTCTCCTTGCAGACGTGCTGTGGCTGTCCTGTCTCACCTGGTTTACTGATGCTGTCCCATGTTCGCTGCTTGATCCATTCCTCCTCCAGACGTTCATCTCATCTCATGGAAGCTGCTTACAGTCGGCCAGTCGAGGCTTCCATTCGCGCCAAACTGACTCAGGCTCTCAATCCGGAGCACCTGGAGGTGTTGAACGAGAGCCACATGCATGCTGTGCCTCCGGGCTCCGAGTCTCACTTCAGGGTGCTGGTGGTGAGCTCTTGCTTCGAGGGCTTGTCCCTGCTGCAGCGCCACCGCCTGGTCAACGAGGCCCTGAGCAACGAGCTGAGCACCAGCGTTCATGCTCTCGCCATCCAGGCCAAGACACCCCAGCAGTGGAGCAGCAACCCGAGCCTGGCCAAGAGTCCGCCGTGCCTCGGAGGATCCAAACATGACAGCACGGTGGTGGAGAAGCTCAAATCAGGACTTGACTGATTTGATCCTGAGAACTTTTCTGATGGAGAAGATGTTGATAGAAAGTGTTTAAGTTTACTGCAATATATTTAATAAGCTTTGGAGAGCAGTAAGTAGGTTTTTGGTTGCGTTTGAGCGCTGTCTGAGTTGCCTCTGTTTTGTTGGACTTTAAACACATCCTACTGAATAAGTGTAAATGTAGCTGATGATTTAAAATGGAAATCCATACACAATCCATTTACTGAGATTCATAAAATATTGAATAATTTGTGGTGGAACAATTATGCATTCACCTGTTGTCCTGTGAGGATATGTCTGTTTTGAATGACCTCAAATGAAATAAATGTGGTTAAGACCTGCCTCCTTTAACCAGGAGTGATTTGACTGACATGGCACATGACCAATCGCAGCAGCACATGAGCTTATTGTTTACTTCCTATTTAAATGCTTCACATAAAACAAGTTTTCCAGACAACTTTTTTTTTTTTTTCAATCCTCATTTTCAGTGTGATTTTCTTTGAAACACTGAGAATTCACATTTTGTTAGCTGCTAATTCTCAGTTATGAGAGTAGCTTTCTGATTCTGTAAGCTACTGTTATGAACAAAAGTAGCTAATGTTAGCTTGCTAGCTATCCGGTCTTCAGGGTTTTATGGTGGAATCCATGTTGGCAGGCTCAACCCCGAAGACGGCGGTGTTCTTCACACTGCTCCTGTGTTTCCGGTTCTATGACTACAGCCGTAATGGTGGTGTTTTACAGTCCGTGGCTGAAAGAGCTCCCAAAGATGAATGTCACTAATTTTCATCAGATGTATTAGATCATTCACAATCCCCCTTCAAGTTGCAGTCTCACTGTACTGACGAATTATTTCAAACTGGAAATGCGTCATAACGGCGACTGCAAGTAGCATACTGGGCAGAGCTGTGAAATCTAGCGTAAAGCGTTTATTCTGGGTTTTAGGTTTACTCATGTTACTATTTACACATATTACTATTATGTTTGATTTCTGTACAGTGTTTAGTATTGAGGGTCAGATTGTTCTTTGCAGTGAGGCTGTGGACAGAAAAGTGTACAAAATGTTTTTTTAAATCCACTTGCTGGCAGTTTTTCCGCCACCAGGGGGCGACATGTGTTAACATTACATACACACTGATGGAAAAGTGGCTCGAGAGCTGAAACTCCTCATGAGCTTGATTTTCATGACCAAAGACAAAACGTCACTAATTCTGCAGGGCTTTAATGAAGTTTCCTTGAGAAAGAATTCAGTTAAAATTCTAGACTCTAGCAGAAATTCTACAGTCTGAGAATGATGCATATTCATGTAGCACAATATGACGACACCTGCCCCCTGGAGACCGGGTTGGTCACCTAACCAGTCACCTAATTCCAGGTAATATTTATTCTGTGAAAAAGAAGAAGAAAAAGAAAAACCACCCCTGCCATTTAAAACTACTAAACTGTCTTGTTGCTAGGTGCATGTGGTACAAAAAAGGTGCATTAAGGGTTTATCTGATGACGGTTCTTTATTAAAAGGTTCTACCTGGAACCTTTTCTGATGGAGAAACAGTGTTCATCAAGGGTTCTTTATGGATTCATTGGATAATATCTTACTAATAGGATTCTACCTTATGTACAGTTATGGACAGTTCATTATTTTAGATGCTTGGTGCAAAATAAATGTTACAATATGTTCATGTATATTACATCTACAACTTTTAATCAAAACTCTGTTCTAAAATTAGAACATGTGAAACTGTTGTAGAGCCAGAGAGCAACAACTGGTGTAGTGGCCCGGCTAGAAAAACAGCACTGTGACCATTTTACAGCTCTGTTCATTAGTGCGAGAGAGAGAGAGACAGAGACAGTGCCCGGGGCCTGGGGCTGAGCTAACAGGTCAGAACAGAGAACCACGAGCACACACTTCACTCGCCCTCAAAAAAAAAAAACAGTCTGATTTGTGTATTTGGTGTCCAGGTGTTTCTGAACGCTCCATCTGGGTGACAGAATCCAGAGCTTTAAACACAGGTGGGCTAATTTTACTGCCCTGATGGATCCATGCAGCCGGACGAGGGGTCACACTGGGGACGAGGCTGTGCTAAAGAACGAACATTCATTCGTTCATTTAGTTATTTCTTTATTCATGCCCTCATTTATTTGTTTTTATGTGTTATTTGATTGTTTTTTGTTTATTCACAGATTTGTTTGTTTGTTTGTTTGTTTATCCACTCCCACAGTGTGTTTTATTGGTTTGTTTCTTATTTGTTTGTTTGTTTTTTCTTCACTCATGTATTTATTTAGTTATTTATATATTCACTCCCTCAACTATTTATTTACTTACTTACTTACTTACTTACTTATTTGCCTACGCTCTTAAATTTCTGGATTTCTGGAAATTTCTGTGTAGAACCCTATCAAAAATCTACCACAAATCGAGGTTCTACATATTAAAAATAAAGATCAAGATCAAGAAGATCAAAATAAAATAAAATAATTACTAAAAGTAAAAATACTGATTGAGAACCCTGATTTCGAATACTGATTTAATCACTGTGGTAAAGGCAAAGCCTTAAAGTCTCTATATAGTACCCTACAAAAAAGTGTTTTCCTTTTTTTTTCTTTTTTTTTGGAAGAAAGCGTTCCAGGTAGAACCTTTTATTGGATGAATCCTTAAAGAAGCCTTTTTCTTACAGTGTCTGGATTTACTGAGTAAGAGTAAGCATGCATGACAAACTCCAAATTATCACTCTTTATTTTTAGTACCTAGAACCTTTCATTTATAAATGAACTGAACTGCACTGGTACTTGGTAGCCTACATGTTAAGGTTCTTTAAGGTTCTAGTTAAAAGGATAATCCCTAAAGGGGTTCTACTTGGAAAGCTTATTGACAGGGTTTCTGTTTTATTGAGAGCCCACTTGTGTGAGATTGTGGTCTGTGTTTGAGTTTCTGTGTGGCTGTAAACGAAGTCTTGGCCTGAAGGTTTCCATAAATGAAATAAAGCCGTGTGGATGGGAACCCAGGCACTGGTGCGTCAGAGCGGGCAGAGTGATGGTACCAGGGCTGGGATCCTGCCCGCTGTGTCGTTCCCGTGAGCGCCCTGATTTACAGGCTGTGTTGCTGGATCTCGGCTCCCCAAGCACCGCTGACCTCCAGGTTCAGGAGTCAAAAGGTTAGAGACTGGGGGGGGGTTGAAGGGCACCAAATGGCTGTCTGAAAAAAGCCCCTCCACGGCCCGGGCCGTCTCCACAGAACTGACGTCTGTAACTTTCCTCTGTCACATGTGCTGCTTGTGTACTTTGGTAAACCAATGGCTTTAACATTTGCCGCAATCATAAACTCCAAATCACTGCGATTGTGCTCTTAACTGCAAAAGCAGTTTGTTTCTCGGTGTGTCACAAATGGCTCCTGTTTAGGATTGTGGATGGATTTTGCGTCGTCCTGTTGTGTTTTTACAAAGCGATCAGTTGAACCAAACCTGCGTGAGGTGTGTTCTTTATGAATGAAATAATTCAATTCTCAGTTAAATTCACAGGAGGGGTGGTGGTGGTGGTGGTGTTGAGTATTAATCAGCATGGTTGTTTATCTATTTTGTCTTTGTGTAATCAGAGAAAACAATCATATTTAAGGTGATGAAAACAGCTCATTAAGTCCTTTAGATTGGAAGGCTTTCTCCTGGTCCGGCTGTTCAGCTAACGAACGTGGCTCCTGAACGAGAGGCCGTGAAGACGAAGACAAAGGCGAAAGCGGGCGAGACAATATCCTTGTGTGGGAGAATTAGTTACACTCAGTAGTCCAAGTATTCAAAGCAGAGAGAGGATCAGCGAGGATTAAGAGCAAAGTCCACACAGGTGGATGGTGGAAGGGTCATACGTCACCAACGTACCTTGTTTAGGATACAGCAGAGTGATGGGGGAGATGTGGACGACTCGCATACACACCCTCATACACACCCTCTCTTACATACACACCATCATACACACCCTCTCTCACATACACACCATCATACACACTCTCA
>JAOTRR010000028.1:18141397-18158705 GCA_028570945.1 Gogo arcuatus | reverse complement strand
ACACACACACACACACACACACACACACACACACACACACACACACACAGAGGGATACACCATATCCTTCTCACTTTATCTTTGAGTTCATACATAAGTGAAGTGTTCTTTTGAATTATGCAACGGTTCCCGACGAGAAACAAATAGAGAAGCTCCTTGTATCCATGCAGTACTAAGAGATCTGTTCTCTGGGTTACTGTGCTATGGTAACTGTATTGTAGACGCCGCTAAACAAGCCATTACTGTGACTTGTGGGTCAAATTCTACGATCCTGTAAAGACACGTTGACTATGAGATAAATAAGATTTTATCCTATTGACATTTCATACACATGTTCAACCTATGTGTGCCTCTTGTGTTCTTGAGGTATATTGTGGTGTGATTTAGTTTCTAAATGCATTAATTACATCTTAAGAACTCATTTGTACTTGCAGAAATGTTATAGGATTGCTTTATAGGTCTATATCTGTTCATTATGGCTCCGTATTAGTATGTTTTAAGGAATAATGAGAATCTGGTCTTAATACTGTACTAACACGGGTGGTGTTTATTAATAGAACATAACACTACAGACAGAACTTTATTGATATCAAGAAAAAACCTTTCCCCTGCTCTGTGTGTGTGTGTGTGTGTGTGTGTGCGTGTGTGCATAAGGTTTAACCTCATTCGTAACCTCATTTATCTAATCTAACCTAACGTGTAAATAATACTGCTTGCCTGAGTCGAAGACGGAGGTGTTGACATCAATAGATATGATTAGTGGCGTATGAAAAAGGACATCTTGTCTGATAAAGAAACGTCCTCGAGAAAAGCATGTTGGAATTATTGCGTCATTTGTGACTGTTTCTGAAGCGGCTAATTTCACTGAGCTCTTTGTGATGTGGAGTGTTCAGAAATCCCACTCACTACTCCTACAGACGTGTCACATGTTCATCAATGAATGAGGCCGAATCATGACGCAGTCTCCATTGTGCTTTACAAAGACTCTCAGTTCATGACTTTTCCTGGAACTCCATTTTCTGCTAGTATTTTGACATCAGGGACTTTTGGACAAGGCAGACAGAACCCAAAGTGTGTTTGAACCTTTTTTTAATTTTGTGAAACCATGTCAAAGGGCTGAGTTTGTGAGAGCTCACGTTTCCCCTCTGGCACACGGCCAAGCTGCTCAACTGCTGTACCTGTTTTTGCACCTTAGGCTCATCTTGACATGATTGACATTCCAGCCTGACAAAAGAGCTCATGTGATGGAGAAAGAGCAAATGTGACCGACTGACAGCGGTTGCGCTTGTGTGTGTGTGTGTGTGTGTGTGTGTGATTACTGGAATGTCCTGCATGCACTGCCGTGACCTTTGTTAAGGCATGAAATGGATGGATATAGATACAACAAGCACACTGGCATTTACACACACAAGGTTTCACTTATTATCTCCTTCGTACACACAAAGACGCTCGATCTCTTGTAAACAGTGTATCAAAGCTCATAAGCATGAAAATTTTCAGATCTCAGATTCCAGGGCAGTGGACAATGCACGTAGCACTTAGCGCTAAGATGCCCAACCACGTGCACACACGCTGCATGCTGCTGCCGGAATCTCAGCAGGCACACGCATACTGGAGCCTCGTCCCGTGACCAGTAACAAAGGGTGAAATATAGGTCACTGGAAGGTAAACATTAATATTAGACAGGTATAAGACAAAGTCCAAATGTGACAGGTCTCAGCAGGGTTTGAGTAAATATCACCTTGTTGCTCGTATAGTTGGCTGGCTCTTATCCTGCATGTTCTATGTGCACAAACAAAAAAGTGAATGTCTTCTCTTTTCGGCATGCACTTTTGAACA
Source organism: Gogo arcuatus (assembly GCA_028570945.1). Taxonomy (NCBI): domain Eukaryota; kingdom Metazoa; phylum Chordata; class Actinopteri; order Siluriformes; family Anchariidae; genus Gogo; species Gogo arcuatus. The sequence goes on along the minus strand of JAOTRR010000028.1, from coordinate 18,156,866 downwards.
CACAGGAGGGAGATTGCATTTGATTGTGTTCTCTCTTAAGTGATATACTGTATACCATAATCACAAGACCTGCAAGACTTGAAGGGTGGAGAACTAATTGTACGCAGTTATTATGATACTTGACTCCTTCCAGCGCAACTGTGACATTGTTGTGGTCTAGTTCTTTAAACGTTCCCCCATGGCTAAAGGATGTTTGGCAGATATAACTGCATCTTTTTGTTCTAATATGTTTGCATTATCACCCTTGTTTTTGTCAATGGGATATATGAACACCTCAATCTTTCTTTTGTCTGACGGTATTGGCTTAGAGAATGCTGGTACTTTCTCCAAGTTTTGATGGGGATGGGGGAAATCCAGCTGCTTTGACACTTGACCCATAGCAAGAGATTTTCTCCAACTCCCCACCATGTGTTTAGCATATTCCCTTATTAATTCATCAGGCCCATGTGACTGGAGCTATTATGGGATGTGTGAAGGACTCTTCCTGTTGCACAAAGAGAGGCCATAATAGATTTAACATGTCAAAAGTCAATTCTACTAGCATTTACGCTTCTCTGGTTTGTTCATGGGGAACTGCACATATTTGTATTTCTGTTCTCTAGAAAAAGTAGTACTAAAGGTAAAAACAAGTGTTTGTTTTCTGCATGGCATGGACATCCTTTTCCCTACTTCATTTAAACGTTCACGTGGATGTTGAATGAAGCGATGCGTCAGGGATCGGGTGATAGTGAACTGTCAACACTGCTGGTGTTCAGGGTCAGTCCTATTATGACTCATTGGTGTTTGTTCAGTGACTGGCAAAGGGAAATTTGTAGCAGGAATGACATCATGTTTACAGGAATTTTTAAAGGTTTAGGTCACTTGAACAGGATAGATCTTTGGTAAAATAATAATTTCACAGCTATGTTGTAAAGACAAGCCTCATGGTGTAACCAGTTCTAGTGGTGTGTTGCTGCGCCATACAGAAATCAGTTCTGTTCAATGTAGACACTTCCTCTCAAAGTTCCCAGTAAGAACAGTCTTGCTTAGCTCAGAAGCCTTGTTTCACTGGCCACCCACAGCTGATCCTGGATCCTGGCCAGCTACTTCCACATTCTCTCCCTCTCTCAGTCAGTCTCTTTTTCTTATTCTCTTTTCTTCCTCCATCTACCCTTTGACCCATTCCCCACTTTCTTTCTGTGCCAAGGTCCACATTCTAAAGCCCTGCTGTAAACACGGTGCAAGGTTTTTGCCCTCTAACAAGGCTCACTGAAATACTGTGGACTCACTAGATTCATCCCATGTAATGTTACAGTATGTTGAAGATGTTTTGCTTAACAAATCATCATTTGTATTATTGAGATATGAGAAAAAGTTTAGGTTGGAATGGTTTCCTTACACTGAATAATATATATATATCCTTTTGAAGCTCAAGACTCTCTAGTTAATTTAGATATCTAATTATCCCCTTTTTCAGTATTATTCAGTGCTTGTTGCTAACAACAAACCCTAGTTCTGTGCCAGAGTTACTAAGCACTACAAGGTCTGGTCCTGTTTTTGCCATAATGCCAGGCCCTTCTTTGATGTTATGCTTGGTCCCTGTGACTTCCCCATCCACTGCCCTGAAGTGTTGCAGGTGCCATGCTAATCCCTTGAACCTTATCCAGAGTCTTCTGGCTCTTTGGGTGTATCCCTGGTTCCTTATCCCTGGTTGTTTGTTTCTGGTCCTGTCGCAGTACCCCGTCCCACTCACATTACTCTCCTAAGCCGTTCCTACTCCAGACCATGGTTCTTGGATCTCCTGGTGGTGTCATTCCACCGTAGGTACCAACCAGAAGTCTGGGCATGTGTGTCAAGTGGGGATCATTGTCATGTCCATTAGTTCTTTGGCTTCCTACGCTATGCCTAGCAATTTTAAACCTGTAGACAAGGGGCTTTTAGAGCAGTCTTGGAGTCCTGCACAGTTTGACTTTTAAGGTTTTCCTACCTTCAACTCATCTTGGCCAACCAATTTGGGGTTTAGTCATTGGCAATCAGTTGGATCATTCTGAGAAGGAAAGCATTAAACTGTGCAGGGGGTCTCCCTTGCTCTACAATTTCCAATGAACGTATATAGCCTTGGCCATGGACTGTTGCAGTTATTCTGATACAACCCCTTTGGTGATCCAGGTTGGGTTTTTCTTTTTGTTACAGCAGTCAAAATTAAAGTCCATGATATCTGAGAGTAAAACATGATTAAGGATAATATCCACATTGATTAAGGAGAAGGTTATGACCCTTGCCATACTTTACAATCCTTGAGAAACACAGCTGTTCTATTCTAAGCGTAGGAGAAGCTGGTTTTTCTTTCCATCCCTAACACACCTCTCTCTGTCTGTTCTGTCGTGCACATGGTTGTTGTATGTAACAGTAGATGGAGTTATTAGTCAGACAGCGGCATGGCTGAACAGGTGTTTTCCAAATGGGCTTTGAGGGGCATGGTGGCAAAAATGGCCTCTGTTTGGCCCTTGGCCTCTGCTGAGCCATTTGTCAAGGGGAGGTGTGAAAAATCATTCCTCTTTAAGCAGTATCTATTTGCTCATTACTCATTGATGGAGAGCAAAGGATTATTCTCTCTGATGGACTCCACAGATATGCGACAAACACTAAACCACTATTTTATTCAGGCCTCACAAACTAGTAATGTAGCCAAAACATTGGCATTTTGGCAAACTGGGCCACATTTCAGATATTTATCAAGCAGTGTGATTTGAGTAGGTCACTAGTTCAAAAATATAAATGAGCTTACTGACTTTCAGAAGATAGAAGATATATATAGAAGAAGTCAAACCTCCAGCGCAATATTATTAGTCACTTATACATAATATAACATAATAGTCACTTATTTGTTAATGCTATGAGAATAAAGCCTAAAACCTTATTTTTTGTTTTGCTTTGAGAATCAGATTGCATTTTGCACTGACTGATCTTTCACTATTGTACATAAAGTATATAATTCAAGAATTTTAAGCAAAGAGAATACCTTTGAATACTTTGAGAAGGCACTGGGACAATTTACTCTACATACCAGCTGTCAGTCATCCTTTGACATCAGTTTTAAGCATATGTTCACATTTTCTTACATTGCTTATGCGTTCTGATTTTGTCTACAGCCGTCCAGCGAGGACGCATGTCCAGCTCTCAGACCAGTCCAGGCCAGTACCTGCCCAATGGGAACGACCCGTACAATGGGCAACCATATCTTTCGGGCTTCATCTCTCTGCTTCTGCGGGCGGAGCCATACCCCACGTCCCGCTACGGCGCCCAGTGCATGCAGTCAAACAACCTGATGGGCATCGAGAACATTTGCGAGCTGGCAGCACGTCTTCTTTTCAGTGCTGTAGAGTGGGCCAAGAACATCCCATTTTTTCCAGACCTACAGCTCATGGATCAGGTAAAGCCACTAGAGACCAGTGAACCCTTGTGATTGTGATAAAATCAATAACTAGCTGATTAAATTAATGCAAAAACCATTTTAGCTACAATGTTCTTTCAAGGATATGTCTGATTTAATAGTACTTCTTTCAGGCACTGGTTTTGGAGGAAATGTACCAGTCGTGTACAAGGAACTGGAAATCAAGACAAATATGATAATGCTTTTATGGGTGCACTTTCTGTGCTAGTCAAAGATAGATAACAATTGCATGAACAACTTTTTTTTATTTTTTTATATAAAAGTTCCAGTAAAACCATCCGGCTGAGATCAGAGGCTGTATGTGCAAAGCAAATTTTGAAATCTGATGATGCACATGTTGGTAGTTTGCTTATACCAGTAGCACTTAATGAGCTACTGATTCATTAACGATCTGATCTTTATCACTGATCTTCATTACGACATTGTTGGCTCCTAGGTGGCGTTGTTACGCATGTCATGGAGTGAGCTGTTTGTGCTGAATGCAGCACAGTGTTCCATGCCCCTGCATGTGGCACCACTGCTGGCTGCCGCCGGTCTGCACGCCTCCCCGATGTCAGCCGAGCGCGTGGTGGCCTTCATGGACCATATCCGTGTATTCCAGGAGCAGGTAGAGAAGCTGAAAGCCCTGCAGGTGGACACAGCGGAGTATTCCTGCCTCAAGTCCATTGTGCTCTTTACTTCAGGTAGGAAGCGTCTACAGAATAAGCTGACTGATTTTAGTGTGGTGTCCTGTGTGTCCTGTAATCATAACTCGTCTTAAACGTTACATGATTCCCAGGTTCTATTAGGCACGAGTTGAACTTTGATTATACACTGCCAGTCAGAAGTTCTTGAACACCTAAACCTTATATAAAGACTTAAACCCTTAGGTTTTTGTATTTAATAACTTGTTCATTGTCCAGTCTCAGATTCTAATGAGACTTTATGAGTGCTTTTTGACAGGAGAATGGACTTGTTTGGCGAAGCAGGTACTCTAAGTTACTATAAGCTGAGATTTGTCTTAAAGTTGATATTAGACAAACATTTATCAGTTAATATAGACCGGTTTCTGATTCTAGAAGTTTTAACCCATTTCTTGAAGCTTAACCCAAAATATTGAAATAGCATATTCAAAAACTTTTGACTGGCAGTGTATATCATGGTACAGTAAGAGTACTAAGAGCTAAATTTAGAATTTCATTTGCAGCATGGACAAAGCGTGATGTAGCTAATACGTGTATAAAAGTAACTATAGCTCAAAATGTTGTTTCACAGAGTAGAAGTGTGTGCACGACTGTTTTTTCAATCCCACTCCCACCAAAGGAATCTTGAAGCAATTCTGACCAATCCCACCCACGCTCGCACATATTTTTCTTTGTACCCACCTACAGTATGAACCTAGTAATTCCTAGTTGATTTCACCAAAATATAAACAAATCATATAAAGCAATTTAAATGATAATTACCCTGGCCAATGAACTGTGTCCAATAATCTCAAATGTTCTTCTTGCAATCTCATTCATAATGTCAGTAAATCCGTCCATTCTTGCGGCTTTGTTTTTGGGTCTCGTAGGAACCCAACCCCAATCCACACCTCTAACACAGAGTGACGCATTTTATCATCTGCATCCAATTAGTAACACAATCCAACCTTAAGAGATAATGCTACATCCATGATTTTTTTTTAGTAAATAAGTTAACATTTCTATCCTCTTTGTCACATTTGAACAAATGAAAAAGTGGTTTCCAGGTTCTTAGCTGTTTTTTTGTTTGTTTGTTTTTTTTTAGGCCTAGTTGATAGGTTCTTGTGTTTTGATGCATGGGTTTTAATGATAATTTAGCAAGAAACAGTAATAAAGAGCTGCAAATAGTTTAACTTTTTAGTAGTTTGCATATAGGGGTAATGTTCACTCGGTTACACTAGAATGTGGGGGACCTGGAGGGGATAAAAGATAAGGCAGCTACTCTAACACACCTGATGCAACACAGGAAGGGGTTACAAATTGGTTGATGAGTTAAATGTCAAGTCTTAAAGTTAGATAAATAGTTCCGCTCTAGCAAATGCAGTATTGATGCACTTTTGAATTTGACAACCCTGCCCTGAAAATACACTGGCTCGGAAATAAATTGCACAGTTTATTTTCAGTGGTTGGAAAAACATATGGAGTTGCTCGGAATACTACCCAAGCATCATGTCCCGCAAACTCAGTTAATGTGGCCTGTGGGTACAGTGTGATAGGTCACAAGTGACGCTTCACACACGTGTCTGCAAACCTTTAAAGTTTTCTGCACACCTATTTTTATTCATTTTCCAGAAGTTTTGAATTACAGAAACATGTTCCCAGTCCTAAAATATGGCCTACATTTTCCCAAATGGTTCACTTGTTTCTTCAAGCTTCCATCTATTATTGAAACCAGCCGGGCAATCTCTTGCCCCTCCCCCTTTCTCCCACCAGCAAGCCTGAATTATGTATGCTGAGTTACAGTGAGAGGACTCGACGCAGACTGACCTACATAACTCGCTGCCTCCTTTCCCAGAGGGGTTTGCACCCCGTCCATATTGCCCCCAATCTCCCAACTGGAGGCGAATGCCATTGGTGCTTCATCTTTTTTGCCTGGATTCGCAGCAGTAGGGGGCTGCCACATACGTACTCTCACTGTGAGGCACAAAGAGAATGAGAGAGTACCTTCTGCCATATAGGCAACCTCATGGGAAACTTTACAGAGGCACGCAAGTCTTGTCAGTGCTGTCATTATTCCCAAGGCTGATGCATCACCCAGTCCCCTCAAAACATTGGGTACAGTGACTGATGATGTCTTTATATGCCCTAATGTGACAAGGTCAGATGTGACAGTTGTGTCCCTCCATGTAGCAAGGAAGGGGTGGGGGACTTTTTACCCCCACAGAAATATAAAGCAGTCAATCTTTTGTTCCTCCAAACCAAAACTCAGCATGATAACTTATTAGTAATGTGTAATCTGACTGAGAGAATGAAGATGAGATGCATGGGTTGAAGTCATCTCTCATCCTTGAGCAAAAAACTGTTGCTGTAGCCAAATTAGTCAAGAAAATTCAAACCTCTAAAGCGAACAGAAGAATCCTAGACTTGTCCTTGTCTTTATGAAGGACATTCATGCCCTTTTCAAATGTCTAGAGGTCCTAAAGAAAAAATGCAGCACCAACCATCAAATTAGCCCCAGAACCACTAAACACCAAACAAATATTTAAATATAAATATATTTAATGTGTTTCAGGATGGACTTTTTTATGCCTTTAAGTATGAACTTAAGTCCCTCAATCCCAGGTTGTTGAATATACACTAACTAGAATCTCTCTGCTTCTTCCAGATGCTATGGGCCTGTCAGACGTGGCCCATGTGGAAAGCATCCAGGAAAAGTCTCAGTGTGCCCTGGAGGAGTATGTAAGGAATCAGTACCCCAATCAGCCCAACCGTTTTGGGCGGCTCTTGCTGCGTCTGCCATCGCTGCGCATCGTCTCGTCGCCTGTGATTGAGCAGCTCTTCTTTGTGCGCCTGGTGGGCAAGACGCCCATCGAGACACTACTCAGGGACATGCTGCTGTCCGGCTCCAGCTACAACTGGCCCTACATGCCTGTTCAGAGAGACCGACCCCTCTCGCTCCACTACAACGAGAATGGGCCTTGACCCCATCCACATCCGCTAAAGCCACATCATGTAGAACCCATCAGCACCTAATTCGCCATTCTGTGGTCGGGAATGGAACTCTTGAGACGTTCTCGTGCCAAGATTTCTTCTGCAGTTGCTCTACAGTGTTTACGGACATCATGACTGAGTACTTGACTGCATCACCTTGATTGAAAAGGGCAAAGTCCATTCCAGTCCACTGATTTTCAAACACGCCAGAAGCCATTAAAGCTGATACCAAAGTGGGTGTCTTTTTTTTGTACCTGGACATTTTGAGAAGTAAAATGATAGTCCGGACTTTAACAGGGCTTTAAGAGAAACTGTCCATATGTTTAAGTGGAGAAATCATTCTAACACTACAGTCAGAAAGACAAGAGGCCAGTAAGACTCTGAATAAGCTAAAGCCGCTGCCAAAACGTAAACGGCATGTGAACTGTATGAGTCTGTGAAAAAAACTCTATTGTGGTTCGTCTCGATGTCGTTTTGAGTCTCTGAAGGAGTTTGAAGATGTGAAAGAGGCACTTCATATTTGAAACCAGCCAGGCACCCTCCCTTTTTCTCTATGCTCTTTTCAGCTACCACCAAAAATCCAGCACAGCTAGATAGACTTGCTGTAGTTGCCATATAAGGTCAGTATACAGCATAGTGCTTAATTCTTTCATCAAGGAAAACACTGAACAGTATATCAACGAAAATCAGGACCTCTTGGGGACCGGGCGCAATGCTGTATGTAGCAGCAGATATCATGTATTTCATTATTCTTCTAGCAGTATGTTTCATTATGTCACTGTTTTAACATGGCACTACAGCTTTCAAAGGCAACGTTTGGATTTGTAAGCCACGGGGTCTCGGAAAGCATGACCTGTTATATTAGTTCACAGAATATTTCTATAAGAGGTTTTTTTTCCTGTATTTTAGGTTTGATGAAAAAGGAATCCTTGAAATAAAATTTGTCGTTCACAAAATTTCTGTTGTTTTGTTGTAGTTTCTATAGTCAAAGTATTATCGATGAAATCCTGATGCTTAAAAATAATATAGTCCAGTCTGAATATAGTTCAGTATTCAAAGTGTGAGCTATTTCTTTTCTAGAAAATTAATTGTGGAAAATGTGTTCGAAATACATTTCGTAACACGGTCAGTTATAGAGTTGATGTATTACTATTATAGAGTATTTGCTGTTTCAGTGTTGGGCGTCATTTATCAACTTGGATATGACCAAATGTAGTCATTAATTTTTCACAACAATTGTTGTGTTCATTAAAATCAGGTTTGTTCATATCCATAATATTCATATCCTGCGTTTGCTCCTGAGTTTAGTGTACATTTATGTATAATGAGACTCACTAATGTATACCATGACGTACTGCAATATTATACACCGATTGTGCTGTCAAGTTTAAATAACTTCAAATACGCATCAATTTATTTAACATTTTGTGAAAAAGACAAATTTAATGGCACCCTCCGAAGAGAGGAAGAGTTAATGTGTGTCTATGGAAGCTGATGCCTTCTATACCTTGCAATGGCTAAGCTGCATTGCTAAAAGATTTAGCACAGGACCGCTTCGGAAGCACTCTTTCACCTTTTAGTCATCAGTTTGTTTTTTTCAACTCCCTTTACCATTTATGGAGCTTTGTGGGTGTTGCTAAATGTAAATCAGCTCTATAAACTTGATTGGTAATTTACAAGTTATTAGCTTTTACCAACATACACACTTGAATATTAAAAAAATCAGCAAATCTTTTGTAAATCTGGCTGGAATATTTAGGATTTTTTTTTTTGCTTTATAAACATTTACATCTGTACACGGATAAATAATTCTTGTGATGTTCGTCCCCAGTTATGTTCCCCTTATTAAAGGTATCCCAAAGACAAGTGTTTGTACGTTAAAACACCAGTTTTGTATCATTTTTCTGATATACATAGGTAACCCAGACCCCACCTTAAGAAAGAAAGGGTAAGCTGTCCAGTTTCTGTCCTTCCCCCACTTTTCTATCATGCTGCTCATCTTCTTGAGCAGCAAATATAAAAATGACTTATGTCTTCATTTCAGAGCTGTCAGTCCCAACCGGACACAGTGACCTCTCCGCTCCCTCCTGTCCCACGATATGTTAGCTTCCCATGAATATAAACCACATGTGGTGCGTTACGTATGTGAAAGAGTGTGTGTGTGGGTCTGAAATGTCACCTGATAGCCAAGCACGTATCTTCCTTTCACCCTGTGTGCCATCAACATTTATTGGAATCTGAATCTATACCTTGATGTACAGGCTATTCACTGAGGTGCATTCGGATTGTTAAAGGAGACCTGAGCAGGTGCCAGGCCATGGCTGAAATGACAAATCCAGTATCTCTGGCTATAAATCATTCATACTTGGCATTAATAGTCCAAGACTCCACTATCACAGACAAACAGATTGCTGCATTTGCCCCCTGACTAAACAGTCACTCCTGTTTAACCCCGACACCTCAATCTGTTATGACACGGTTTCAATTTGCCAAGAGATGTGGATGGAGCGAAGTGATTCAGAGGGTGGAGGGCATTCTGTATACTAAGTGGATGAATAAAGAGGCCCCGTGGCTGTTGCTTTTTAGATGTGAACGCTAGCTGCAAGGGCAAGGGACCCCGACTGAACTCCCCACGCTGCAGTGTCCAGATCAATAGACAAATTGAATTGAGGTCACAGTTTGTCCATAAGGGGTCCCACTTTTCTGGCTGACTGTCACAAAGCCAGCTGGGACGGGACAAGGGAAGTTTTTCTGCTGAGTGCTCCCTTATTTACTCGATAGGTAGGTAGGTAGGTAGGTAGATAGATAGATAGATTCTTGTCCTATAACAGCACATCATGAAGTGTTTTATTCCCTTGTGTACCATAGCAACCGTCCAATGATTACAATTTTATTAATTTAAAAAAGAAACATCACATTTTTACTGTGAAACAGTCACAAAACAAGTCCCTGTAGTTGCTTATGTTATAGCAGCTGTAATCAGCTGTTCCTTCACCAGGTTGTCTAAAGAAACACTGCAAAGTGTAAACTCCTCTGTCCTGAAGATGTTGGAAAACGTAAAGTGCCAGCTTTATCTCTGAATGTTACAAAGCTCTGACACTGGAGACTCCTTCCGTAAATGTAAAATAAACATCTCCGCACAGAAAGATTCACCACATCAGTGATTACACCGATTTTTGAATCCGTTTATGTGGCACGTCTGCTATACAGGTCCCTGTGATCGAGCTGTTACTATGAAAACGATAACGTTAGAACGAGAGCATTAATATAAACCTGTGATTTGCAGCTGCAGTAATGTCAGAGCTGTTACATGTTATAGAGAATTAATCAAGACCTTCTGACCAATCAGAATCAAGCATTCAACAGAACTGTGGTATAACTGCATACATCAAACAATATTATATGCAGATTGATGAATGCAGGCTGTTTGAGGCTTTTTGGTGTCCATGTTTTCAACATAAATCTTTGTTTACTGCAAACACTACTTTGGCCCAAGTTAACATCCGTCTTGTTTGTCAGCGGTTGTTTGTGGAAAAGCCTTCAAGCTTTTTTTCCCTCTAACCAAAAGCCATTTTCACGTTTCAGGGCACACAAGACTGAATGATGACAGACTAAGCCGACTTTTCAAGATGAGGACGTGCCTCTCGCGTTTCTTCTTGTGCTCGACTTTCCTCATGGGAATCCCAAACCTTTCTCAATCCCATGGTAAACAGGGGGAGAGGAGGACTGAGGCCAGAGTAAAGGAAACTCCCCTGCCATAAAATATACAGCCCAAAATTCCACTGCATTTTAATAAATAAAAAAAAAACACAGCCCAGCTTTTCCAGCTATAAAATCTTTAAGAGAGGGTCTGACTCCAATACGTGGCAACCCCATCAATATTAACGTGGGAGAAAGTTCCTCCAAAGCCAGTTAAACCCCACTGCATCAATATTGATGTGCTGTGCCGCGTTCCTGCCACCTACTGGAATTCTCACAGGGCACTGGTTTAAAAAAAAAACACCCTTAATCTTTATTCTGATTTTTAATCTGACTGTTATTATAGAATTTGAATTGAGGTTTTAAATAAAATTTGTACTATATGAGCTATTTTAGAAGTTGATATATACAGTACATTTCACAAACATATACTGTACCACGAAGCCTGATTTAAAAACTTCAAATATTATTTCTAGCTTAAATCAAAACCGACAAGAATGGAATGAAATCAATCATATTAATACACATGAATAATCTTCTGTAAAGTAAATAATTAAAAACACACCCATTTGCGTATATGTGTGTAATTCATAAACTGTGCTATGTGCTTATATTTGAAATATAGACATGCAGTATATACACATTATTTATTTAAAATAAAGAAATAAATAGAAATCAGACAACTGAAATGGATTGATTCGGCTCTTATCTCTTGGTCACAGACATGAGTGGTTATGTGTATCCCCGAACCAGATCACATCAATAGATATGAGTCTAATGAATGCATTTCTGTTGTAGGATTTCTATTTATGAATTTATTTTCACTAAAATCTTTGAAAAGGTTAAGTGTTGTATACGGCAGTTGCTGTGTGTGACTGTGTGACTAATCATATCATGGTCTTTCAGTGCCGTCTGCTCTGCTGGAGCACCGATATGATCACCCTGTGCATGTTTCTGGGTCAGAACGTTAGATATTTCAGATGGTGTATTTTTAGACACGTCTGTTTCCACTTAGTGTATGTTCTCCTCCTGTGTGGCCTGCATCTCTCTCTCTCTCTCTCTCTCTCTCTCTCTCCCCCCTCCCTCTCTCTGTCTGTTATGTCCTAAGGCACCATTTGACCTACTAAGTCATGGCCTGCAGTGGTGTCAGTGGTGTACAGATGGAGAGCCGAAACATCAGTGGAAATCAGCGACCTCATAGAGTCAGAACAGAAAAATGGGATATTTGGATTTTGTTCTGTACGTTCAAGCACACATGATATCAATTTTGCTGTAAAAAAAAAACAAACAAGCAAAAAATAAAAACAAAACAGCAGCAGCTTGAGTGACAGATGGTGTTTTCAGAAGGCTACAGTTATATCAGGCTCATGTGCTAAAGCCTTTGTTATTATCCGAGTGCCAAAAATACTGAAATTCTTTACTCAAGTAAAAGTGCAACAACTACTGATCTAAATAAATACAGCTTCAAACATATAAACATATAAATGTATATAAAATTTACTTAAAATGTGAAACTAAAAGTACAAGAAAGATTCATAACACATAAAGACAGATAATGATGGTAAATTAGTGTCTCTTTCACCAAGAAACATAGCTAAATAATAGGTAAGGCTAACTATCAACAGCATTCCTAATCACGCAAATGTTAGCTAGCATGCTAATAACTCTGACCATACAAACTAGCTGAATGCTAATTTGTACAATACAAACTGCAACGATACAAAAAAAAGTCGATGTAACAGCAGATACATTACAGTGACTAGCTAGATTTGAGTATTAGTTAGATTTGGTGACTTTTTTTTTACACCCCTTTATAGCAGCTTTCTTTCAAAGAAGAGCTTAGTGACAAATCTGGTGACTTTTTGAGCAGACATCAGCAACTGCACTTGGACTATAGTATTTTGTAAATATATAAGTCGTTAGTTTGTGGCGCCATTACAAAAGACTTCTTTCTATAATTGTGATAAAAAATACCCCACTGGTATTAGGTCTCATTCTTGCTTTCACATTCGTTAGGAATATAGATTGACTCCTTGAAACTGTCTAATGCAAAAAAACTCACCGTATGACTTACAAATGTGTGATTATAGAGAAATATAGAGATTTTTAAAAATGTAATGAGAAGAAAGTAGAAATTTCTTTATAAAATAGTAAGTAGAAAACAAACATATTAAGCAAAGTGCAGATTAATGAGGCTTTATTACTTTGCACCTTTGGTTATTAATGCATGACAATCACAAACAAATGTGCTGAATATCATTAGTTTAAGACGTAATTTGCAGCTCATACTAACACATGAATTATAAAACATTAGAATCCAAGTTTTCTCACGTCTCCAGCTACAACCCTATGGAAGCCCGTTTCCGCCACTTGAAATAATAATAATAATAACAAAAAAATGTCACATAGTATGTCATAATAATTAGAACGTATCTAATAATTACAATTTGGATCTCATAATTATGAGATACTGTGACTTACTTAATGACATTGCATAAGAATGAGTAAATTTTCTCACAATTATGAAATAATATCTCATTATTATGAATTTAAAGCATAATTATGAGATCGGATTTCATTATTAAGAGATAGTAAGTCATAATTATGAGATAGCAAATCAGAATTATGAGATACTAAGCCATTATTATGAGATATAACTTCATTATCGTGAGATAGCAAGTCATAATTATGAGATATTAAGTCATAATTATGAGATACTAGATAGGATCTTAATATTATGATGTCATAATTATGAGATAGGATCTTATTATTATGAGATTGAAAATTATAATTATGAGATAAGAAAGTCACAATTATGAGCAAAATTATTTCATTATTATGAGACATTAAGTCATTATTATAAGAACTTAAGTCATAATTATGAGAAACTTTCTCACTATTATGGTGGCGGAAACAGGCTTCCATAACAACCCAACTGCTACACCATTGGAAAAAAAAATCCACTTCCCATGACACACAGCACTACAATGAACTACAAACCACATCACATGATCTGTCACATGATCTCGTTCAGCCTCACAGGGCTTGTAATCAGCCTCACCTGTGCCTAATTACACACACTCCCATAAATAAGTCCCGGAGAACTTTTCACTCTTAATATATCCTAATGGCTTTGATCAGCTTGTTTATTCTGTAGGGTTTGGTTCTGCGCTATAGTGACATTCTCCAATGAGTCGACTCCTTGAGCCGGCTCTTTTAAGTGAGCCGATTCTCATATCTGAAGGGGTTTATCATTTACTGAAAATTGATCAGTATTTTGTATTTATGACTCTCTGATGCATTTAATCAGACACAGTGCACCTGTGAAAGAAGTGCACAGAGCCCCTAGTGGTGAAAAAAGTACATTTTTTACTGATATCTTTATTTCAAAGTTCAAGTCCAAGCTCAAGGATATTACAGCAATGTCGTCACTGGAGATATGACTCAAATATAAGTCAGTCTCCTTGCTTGTTAATGTGCTAACAATAACACCCTTTATACCACAGTGCTGTTGAATTCTCCATTCTGATTGGCCAAAAGGTGTTGATTCATTTTCTATAACAGCCCGGTTCAGACAGCAGATCAGGTTGCAAAGCAAATCACAGATTTATATTAATGCACTCATTCTAATACTATATCATTTCTATAGTAACACATTACACAGTGATGTGTATGGGGGAAGCTCGTGTAAACGTGTGCAATAGTCAGAGGTAAAGCTGTAAGTTTTCTGACATGGGAAAGTGTTCAAGATGGTGGACATGGTTTGTTGGTAACATGACAAGCTGCGTTTTCTTGCATACATTCCATGATTAAATAAGTATAAATTAATAAAATGTACAATATGTCATTTTTTAATAATAAAACTGATCATTTTTGGCAAAGAGCTGTGGTATAAGATGAATAAACCACTTTGGGATGGTAACAGTAATGCTGCTTCATCATAGCATACCACCCCGTCACTGATTAATTTTCTATAACAGCAAGACACCAAGTGTTTTATTCTTTACTTACATGATGGGCTTGGTTCTTGTTTTTCATTGCATTGCAGACATGAGGCCTTCCTATGCCCTTTCATTGTGTGTGTGTGTGTGTGTGTGTGTCAGGGTCGAACCAAAAGCTCAGTCCAACTTCTCACCTGCAGCATTGTGGCCTGCAGATCTGTATGAAGGGTAATTGGGGACTCGCATTCTGGGACCAGCTTTGTCTTTGTTTCCCGGCTGAATTCACTGACCCGGACGTGTCAGGTCACAGGAGTGTTAAATGGCGCGGGGTGCTGCAGCTGCATGATTCTCAGTGTTTTTTTTTGTTGTTCATGTGCTTTCTCTTTGTGTGTGTGTGTGGGGGGGAGGGGGTACATGTGTTATGTGCGGGTGAGTGCATATATTGGTGTATACTGCATAATAGTAAGTGGCATCTGTGCAGCAGAACAAAACTGTCCTTATTGACAGAATGGGGAACATAAAAATTAAAACCTCCAGCTGCTATATTTATATTTACTGCATCTTCATTTCAGTTACACAGAATAATAAAGCTAATTGCTCACATTATACACAACACATAGCTCTCTTTTTGATAATACAGCTACCTCATGATGTCATTCTCTCTGAGATGGCCTCATTTTCTCCTTTAATTATTATTATTATTATTATTATTATTATTATTATTATTATTATTAGTAGTAGTA